>JARQOC010000002.1:175449358-175477485 GCA_033576535.1 Allobates femoralis
AACTGCTAATAAATAAACCATTGCTGCATGACGATAAGGGTAATCCTGTTTATAAAAATGATTCCTCCTTAGAGGGCATAGTTACCTGTCAAGCTGTGTACACCGGGTTAGGGACCCCTCTGTGCCCCACGTGAAACGTCACAGGAGTGACTTCGTCATATGTTTGAGTTGAAGTGGTGTCTGTGCTCCTTTCCTCCGCCGCCCCGAGGGCTCCCACAGCATCAAAGAGGTGAGGAAAACGACACCCCTCATCCACCCCACTGCCCTGAGGTAAAGCTCCGCCTGTGAGGAGCTGTACTACTCTGAGCTGCACCTTCATCACCTCAGCGGCCAGCCGCAGTGCTGGTATCCACATTACCAGGTATCACAGGTGGTGTCACGTTACCATTCCCCCATTCATCATCATCATTCCCCCCACCATCCCCGCCATTGAGGGTCTAGGGCACGGGACCGAGAACCGACCAGCCGTGGTCCCCCGTTAAAGTAACCATCAGTCCCGATATCCGAGTATCCCCTACCCTGTCGACCAACTCATTAGTTTGCACTGTCAAACACTGGCAGCGCAAACTAACAGGTTCTCCAATCCACCTGCAACAGTTAGGCTGCTTTCACATTGCGATATTTTCCTGTCCGTGGGGATCCTATTTTTTGCAGGACCCCATGGACAGGAAAGGACAGGATCGGATGTGGCCTCCGGAAGCCATTTCTGTGTCCGGGTCTGTGATTTTCACGGATCCAGACACAGAAAGAGCTGGAAAGAGGCAAGCTGGGCACTTTCACTTTCGCAATGTATATACATACAGTACATTGCAGAAGTGAAATTAACTAAAGCAAATGTTAAAATAAAATATATATATATTTTTTATTCTTAACACTTGCCTTACCGTATATACTCGTGTATAAGCCGAGTTTTTCAGCCCAAAAATTGGGCTGAAAAGTCCCCCCTCGGCTTATACACGAGTCACTATACGGGGTGAGTGGGGTGGGGGCTCTGTCCGGGTGCTGGGGAGGCAGGAGGAGGCGGGGGAGGCTGCTGTATGAGCGGCCCCGTCACGTGGGGCCGCTCATTACATATGCACTGCATCCCCCTGTCAATCAGCGGCAGGGGGAGCAGTGCATATATGTGTATAATGCCCCCCAATCTGCTGGCACACGTCCCCCCTGTTGTAAGGCCCCCCCTGCTGAATACTTACCATCCCTGGTCTTCAGCAGCACCCCGGCGCCGGTCCTCTGTGCTCCGGTCCTCCGCGATCCCGTCCTCTGTGCTCCGCTCCACGGCTGCATCCGGGTTCCCCGCGCGTCGCCGACGCGATGACGTCATTGCTTCTGCGACGCGCGGGGAACCCGGATGCAGCCGTGGAGCGGAGCACAGAGGACGGGATCGCGGAGGACCGGAGCACAGAGGACCGGCGCCGAGGTGCTGCTGAAGACCAGGGATGGTAAGTAATCAGCAGGGGGGGCCTTACAACAGGGGGGACGTGTGCCAGCATTTGTGTGGGGCTGCAATACCACTGGGGCTGCTGTATACTGGGGCTGCAATACCACTGGGGCTGCTGTATATAGGGGCTGTATACTGGGGCTGCAATACCACTGGGGCTGCTGTATATAGGGGCTGTATACACCACTGGGGCTGCAATACCACTGGGGCTGCTGTATATAGGGGCTGTATACACCACTGGGGCTGCAATACCACTGGGGCTGCTGTATACTGGGGCTGCAATACCACTGGGGCTGCTGTATATAGGGGCTGTATACTGGGGCTGCAATACCACTGGGGCTGCTGTATATAGGGGCTGTATACACCACTGGGGCTGCAATACCACTGGGGCTGCTGTATATAGGGGCTGTATACACCACTGGGGCTGCAATACCACTGGGGCTGCTGTATATAGGGGCTGTATACACCACTGGGGCTGCAATACCACTGGGGCTGCTGTATATAGGGGCTGCTGTATACACCACTGGGGCTGCAATACCACTGGGGCTGCTGTATATAGGGGCTGCTGTATATACCACTGGGGCTGCAATACCACTGGGGCTGCTGTATATAGGGGCTGCTGTATACACCACTGGGGCTGCAATACCACTGGGGCTGCTGTATATAGGGGCTGCTGTATATACCACTGGGGCTGCAATACCACTGGGGCTGCTGTATATAGGGGCTGCTGTATACACCACTGGGGCTGCAATACCACTGGGGCTGCTGTATATAGGGGCTGCTGTATACACCACTGGGGCTGCAATACCACTGGGGCTGCTGTATATAGGGGCTGCTGTATACACCACTGGGGCTGCAATACCACTGGGGCTGCTGTATATAGGGCTGCAATACCACTGGGGCTGCTGTATATAGGGGCTGCTGTATACACCACTGGGGCTGCAATACCACTGGGGCTGCTGTATATAGGGAGTGCAATACCACTAGGGCTGCTGTATATACCACTGGGGGCTGCTGTATATACCACTGGGGGCTGCTGTATATCATACTGCTGGGGCCTGTATACCACTGCTGGGGGCTGCATACCTGTGCTGGGGTCCACCCTCGGCTTATACGCGAGTCAATAGATTTTCCCAGGTTTTGGGGGCAAAAGTAGGGGGGTCGGCTTATACACGGGTCGGCTTATACACGAGTATATACGGTAGTTAATTTCACTTCCGCGGAAGTGAAATTACACAGGAAAAGAGCAGTTTTATTGTACTGAGCATGCTCAGTACACTAAAATCAGGTCTGGGAAACGATCCAATGTTTTCCCAGACCCGCGCTCCATAGGCCCACATATTAATTGCAGTGGATTGGGTCGGATCTGATTCTGTCCGATTTGGTGCGCTGTGCCCAAAATTGAAGCAGTCTCATATTCTGTGTACAGTAGGGATGAGCGAGTCCTAAATTACTCGGAATCGCTAGACTCGCACGAGTCCGAGCCCAGGACTCGGTACTCGTGGCGAGTCTAGCGAGTCCAATGTTAATGAATAGGGAATAGGGATTCGCGAGTCCCTAATAGAGAATACAGGACTCGGAATCGCAGACTCGCTAGGATTCGGACTCTCAGATTGCCATTCACTTGCATTGGACTCAGGGGCTGGCTGGAGCCTCTTCCCCTGGGTGGCAGCCTTGAGAGCCGGGGGTTGCTGTCAGGTGCGGGCAGCCTTGAGAACCGGGGGGGTGCTGTCAGGTCCGGGCAGCCTTGAGAACCGGGGGGGGGGGGGGGGGTGCTGTCAGGTCCGGGCAGCCTTGAGAACCGGGGGGGGGTGCTGTCAAAGCTGACCTTACCTCCTCCTGTCGCAAACTCGCTGGACTCGGGAATCGGCGAGTATTCGCTAAAAGACTCGCCGATTCCCGAGTCCAGCGAGTCCCTTAAGAATCGCCGAGTAACGAGTCCTAGCGAGTAGACTCGCTCATCCCTAGTGTACAGCAAAAAATCAGACAGAATCAGATCAGTGACAAATCGTATAGAGCACTAATCCGAGCTCATATGGATATATGGTGGCCAAATCGGATTCGTGGCTGTCTGTTTTACAATGGACGGCCACGGATGGCCAAAAAACACAATGTGAAACCAGCCTTGGTTGCACATCTCAGCTGATCAGATCAGCCAGCATGTGCAATTATGTGAGCTCAGCTCATGAACTCAAATCATGACCATGGATGTACCTCTGCATCCTTGGTCTTGAAGGAGTTAAACCAGGTAAATCCCGCTGTCAAATTTAGATTTAGCCTGCTTTAGCATAGAGGCATGACATTTTAAGCTCCCATCGATGCACCTATGAAATGATTGTTGGGGGTTGATAGGTTGTTATGACAACAGGAGTCTGCTGAAGACCTCTGTTCTTGTCTTAACAGTGATACTTTGAAACTTTGCCTGTGGCCAGGCTTAATAGGAGACTGTTATTTCTGCTATATACAGCAATGCTGTGATATTGCAGAATAGCAATATAGCACTCCCACTGTCCTCCTCCAGGTCACATGAGACGGCCCATCACATGACCGCCACGTCACTCCTGACGTCACCGCAAGTCCTACAATCACCCACTATCCAGTCTCCCTGTGCAAGCAGCTCAGCCACAAGCCTCGGATGAGGACAAATGATATGCAAACAAGTTTTTTGTGGTCGCTTTAAGTGATTGAACAATTGATTTATTTGTGAAACATACCACTACGCATTTCTACAGCAGACTGCCGTCTTCCTCAGGTTGATTTACAGGGGATTGTGGGAAATAACCCTCATTTTATGGCTACTGCTCTGATTATCGCTGAGGTTTCCTGTGGGGTGCAAACGATATTTGCAGTGTTATATTACTTCACAAGAGATACATTTGCAGCCATCCATGATTCATCTATTAAATTATCAGAAATATGTAGCCTCCTGCCCTGACAATTTTCTATTGAGAAGCGGCTCTGGCAACTGCAACTCTAAAGCCAGATGCTTAGAATTAATTTGTGAAAAGATGTGATCTTCTTGTGCCTCTTGAAGCGGCATCCGCGGGGGGCTACCACTGGTACACACACTTCGTACACACGCGTCCCCTCTCCATACACCTCGTGCACACTTGGCTCAGCTCCGTACACATGGTACATACGCGGCTCTGCTCCTTACACTTCGTACACACTCGTCTCCTCTCCGTACACCTCATACACATACAGCTCCTCTCCGTACACCTCGTACACACTCGGCTCCTCTCAGTACACCTCGTACACACTCGGCTCCTCTCCGTACACCTTGTACACATGCGGCTCCTCTCCGTACACCTTGCACAAACGTGGCTCTGCTCCGTACACTTTGTACACACAGCCGCTCCTCTCCGTACACCTCGTACACATGCGGCTCTGCTGCATACACTTCGTACACACTCAGCTCCTCTCCGTACACCTCATTCACACCCGGCCCCTCTCTGTACACCTCATACATAAGCGGCTCCTCTCTGTAAACCTTGAACATACTTTACTCCTCTCCGTACTCCTCGTACACATGGGGCTCTACTCCATACACCTCGTACACGCGGCTCCGCTCCGTACACCTTGTACGCGGCTCCGCTCCGCACACCTTGTACACATGAGGCTCTGCTCCGTACGCCTTGTACACATGGGGCTCTTCTCCGTACACCATGTACACACTCAGCTCCTCTCCGTACACCTCGCACATGCGGCTCCTCTCCATACACCTCGCAGACACGTGGCTGCACTCCATACACCTCGTACACACTCGGCTCTGCTCCGTAAACCTTGTACAACTCGGCTCTGCTCCATACACCTCGTACACACTCGGCTCCTCTCTGTTCACATTATACACACGCGGCTCTGCCCCCAAATTTTATTTTATTTTTTGCAAACTTTCCATTTTGTTTTCACCACTAAAAAGACAGGTTTGGTATCACCATAATCATACTGCTGGGAAGTATATCGCAATGTAATGTTTACTACGAATGTACTCCATAAAAATAATTCACAAAAAACCATGTCATGTTTTTTCACAATTTATTCACTTTTGAAATTTCTTCCAATTTTACAGTACACTATGTGGTAAAATGAATAATGTCATTCAAAAATACACCTAGTCCTGCAAAAAGCAAGCAATGCATCTGTGTATTTGGACAAAAAAATACAATGTATTCTCTACCGTGTGTATAGCCAGCAGCCGTCTCCATTGTCTATACGGCGTGCAGCTATCTCTATTGTGTATTCTCTATTTTGTACGGCCAGCAACAGTCTCCATTGTGTATGAGGCCTGCAACCCTCTCTATTGTGTATATAGCTAGCAGCCGTCTCTATTGTGAATTCTTTATTGTATATACAGCTATTGTGTATTCAGCCCACAACAGTCTCAAGAGTGTGTGTGTGTAATATATAATAGAGAGAGAGTGTAGAAAAAGAGCACAAAAATATAGAAAAAAGTGGACTTTATTGCCCAATGGCGTGGCCACGCGTTGGGTCTGGGAAGGGAAGCAAAAAATAAATAAAACTAACTGCATCCTGAAGCTGTAAAGGCAACAAGAAATATATCAGTGATTTATTAAAATACATTGTCTTATCTACTATAAGAAAATAAAAGACTTAAAAGTTTATGATATTTCATCCAAAAAAAAAATGGTAATAAGTTGCGAGACCCATCCCTAGAAGAAGGAATCTGCTTCTTCAGGACATTCGAGGGTAGGGCTGTGACTTGTGACTCAAAAATGGCATGAGAATGAATTTTAATGTTTTATGTAAAAACCAAATATATTGAGTAGAGAAATACTCTAAAATATTGGAAACACGTGTTTCTCTGATTGCCATGGTATCATTTTATTTGCTATTGTTTAAAGGATAAAGATTTTTTTAAATACACGAATGGATTATTTTTTATCACTTTGAGAGGCTTTATAGCTTATAGCAATAAAACATAGCATGACATTACACCTTAAAATAGGTGTTGCAACATTAATAAATACTCCAAAGTGGCCCAACCTTTTTTCAATCATCAATTAATCTTTTTTAACCTCTTTTTGACATGTAACATCCATGTTCATCACAGGCGCTGGTGTATGGAAAACATTCAAGAGCTAAGCGTCTCCATGGAGGGCAGGTGATGTCTGTATTATTTAGCCAACACCTGTCTCTAATAGCAAAAATCAGAACTAGCTCCCATCATAGCTGTTTAACTAAAGCACCATTACAACATGCAATACAGCATTTTTTTTTTCCAGCGTTGGAGTGGTGCATTAAAGAGAACCTGTCAGCTAATTAATGCCCCCCAGCTATCATTGTCTGTAGCTGCAGCTTCATAATACTATTCTAACCATCTGGTCTGAGCTCATAGTGTAACGGTAAAGGTGAAAAAAAGCATTTATACAATTACAATTTCTTATGTAAAGGAGGCAGTCTGTAGACACCTTGGAGGATGTTGTCACTCTGGCACTTTAGTAGTTAACATTTCTGCCGAATGTCAGAAGATGCTGCGGGACCTTTCTGATGTCATAATCATAGCCCATAATGATTTTGCTTGCTTAGCTCCTCCCACTATGGTCACAATCGTTACATCACACAGGTCCTTAATAGAGAGAAGTTTTCAGTGAGTTAACTATTAACCTGCCAGAGTGATTACGTCCTCCATGGTTTAGTCCCTGCCTCATTCACATCAGAAAATTTAAGTGTATAAATGTTTTTTTAACTTTTAGCATTACACTATGAGCTCAGACAGGGATGATTAGAATAGTACTATGAAGCTGCAGGTGCAGACAGTGATAGCTGGGGGCATAAATGAGCTGACAGGTTCCCTTTAAATATAAGCCCCTCTGGTGTTCATCCTCTTTCGGCTCCAGTTCTGCCGTCTTGTGCCCAAAACTTCTGACTGTCCAGAAAGTTATAAATTACATCACATTCTCTCAAAGTAAATGTATGAGAGCCAGAACAAGGCTCTCATATCGATGAATTGAAAAGTGACCTCCGACATGCTCCATGAAACACTGGAGTTGCTGGCAGGTCACATTTCGCTGCAGACTGCCCAAAGCGCTATTTGAAAAGGATGAAGGATTGTTCGCTTTTATAAATCACTCAAATCTGTTGGATACGTTAACTGATTGTTTTTTATCTTTTATTTGAAACTCATCCAGTAACAATAAAAAAAATCCTTTACAAATAAAATAAAAATGGATGGCTAATTAATGGATTCATTTTCTATAAATTGTCATAGTAGATTGTTACTATCTACTAGATCAGTGATGGCGAACTCCAGGCCTCGAGTGCCGCACACAGTGCAGGTTTTCAGGATTTCCTTAGAGTTTGACAGTTGGTAATTTGATTGCCAACTGTCAAATACAATGGAAATCCTGAAAACCTGGACTGTGTGTGGCACTCGAGGCCTGGAGTTCGCCATCACTGTACTAGATGGTGGCCCGATTCTATCGCATTGGGTATTCTAGAATATGTATATATGACTGAAGAACAGCACACTATGACTGACAGCCTTATAGACACATTGACTGACAGGCTTGTAGACACGAGTGAAGGACGTTACACTGACTGACAGACCTAGTAGACAGGAGTAAAGTTCGTCACACAATGACTAACAGCCTTGTAGACAGGAGTGAAGGACGTCACATTGACTGACAGCCTTATAGACAGGAGTGAAGGACGTCACATTGACTGACAGCCTTATAGACAGGAGTGAAGTTCGTGACACTGACTGACAACCTTGTAGACAGGAGTGAACTGCGTCACACTGACTGACAGACCTTGTAGACAGGAGAGAAGTTCATCACACTGACTGACAGCTTTGTAAACAGGAGTGAACTGCGTCGCACTATGACAGCATTCAAAACACGCACCAAGCCACGCGCTGCGTCTCTCATTGGTCACTGTAGCGACCAATGAGTGACACGGAATTTAAACTGCACGCCAAGCCGCACTACTTATCTGATTGGTCGCCGCGGCTGCAGCGACAAACCAGCAAAGCTGCGCGGTGGCAACCAATCAGCGGCGCGGGATTCGTATTTCCCACCAATATGCGGCCGCGGCGACCAATCAGAGAATTAGCGCGGCTTGGCGCGCAATTTGAATTCCGTGTCTCTCATTGGCTGCTACGGCGACCAATGAGAGATGCGGCGTGCGGCTTGGCGTGCAGTTTGAATGCCGCATATCTAATTGGTGGGCGCTGAATGCGCAAACCAATCAGAGAAGCAGCGCAAACCTTGGCGCCATATTTAAAATACACTGAGCGGCACTCAGTGTATTTTAAATCTGGCGCCAAGGCACGCACCGCTTCTCTGATTGGCCGGTGTGTTCAGCGTCGACCAATCAGATTGAGCGCTGCCGCGTGAGACGCCTGTGTCAGTCCTTACTGTCACTCTTGCATTCTATTCATGAAACAGGAGACTCAGGATCGGCTCAGGCAATGAGCGCTAGCCATCCTGAGCCTTCTATTTCATGAATAGAATGCAAAAGTGACAGTGAGGACTAACACAGGCATCCCGCACTGCAGCGCCGACCAATCAGAGAAGTGGTGCTCAGTGTATTTTAAATATGGTGCCATGGCGCGCGTCGCTACTCTGATTGGTCAGCGCTGAATGCGGCGACCAATCAGATTGAGCGCTGCTGCGCGGGATGCCTGCGTCAGTCTTCACTGTCACTCTTGCATTCTATTCATGAAACAGGAGACTCAGGAGTGGCTCAGGCAATGAGCGCTGGCCATCCTGAGCCTTCTGTTTCATGAATAGAATGCAAGCGTGACAGTGAAGACTGACACAGGCATCCTGCGTGGCAGCGCTCAATCTGATTGGTCGCTGCGTTCAGCGCTGACCAATCAGAAAAGCGGCGCGCGCCATATTTAAAATACACTGAGCACCACTTCTCTGATTGGTCGGCACTGAACACGGCGACCATCAGAGAAGCGGCACGCGCCATATTTAAAATACACTGTGCGCCATTTAGTGTATTTTAAATAAGACGTGCGCCGCTTCTCTGATTGGTCGTCACGTTCAGCGCCGACCAATCAGAGAAGTGGCTCGAGCCTTGGTACCATATTTAGAATACACTGAGTAGCGCGCAGTGTATTTTAAATATGGTGCCATGGCACGCGTCACTTCTCTGATTGGTTGCCACTAAGCGAGGCGACCAATCAGATTGAGCTTGGCGCACGGTTTGAATACCGCAGCGACCAATGAGAAACACGGTGTGTGGCTTGGCGCGTGATTTGATTGCCACGCCGCTGATTGGTCGCATTCAAAACCGCGTGTCAAGCCTAGCCATATCGCTGATTGGTTGCCACGGCTGTGGCAACCAATCAGGGACGTAGCGCGGCTAGGCGGGGGATTTGAATCCCGTTCGGGACACTACCGCAGTGAGCAGCTAACGCCGGTCATCTCCCTGCTGGCTCGCCGCGGACCTCTGTGCAGCATGTAGCCGCGGCTTAGCTACTACTGTACAGAGGTCAGCGGCTCGCCAGCGGCGCGTGCAGGTCCGCGGCGAGCCAGCCGGCAGATGACCGGCGTCAGCTCTTTTGCATACCCGGCGCTTGTTGGCCGCCACAGCTGCCAGCGACAAATGAGCGCTGGCGCGCGATTTCAGCCTCGGATGGAAGTGGTCGCTAGACAATTACCGTATATACTCGTGTATAAGCCGACCCGTGTATAAGCCGACCCCCCTACTTTTGCCCCCAAAACCTGGGAAAACCTATTGACTCGTGTATAAGCCGAGGGTGGACCCCAGCACAGGTATACAGCCCCAGCAGTGTAGTATACAGCAGCCTCCCCAGTGGTAATATACAGCAGTCTCCCCCTGTGGTAGTATACAGCAGTCTCCCCCTGTGGTAGTATACAGCAGTCTCCCCCTGTGGTAGTATACAGCAGTCTCCCCCTGTGGTAGTATACAGCAGCCTTCCCCTGTGGTAGTATACAGCAGCCTCCCCCTGTGGTAGTATACAGCAGCCTCCCCCTGTGGTAGTATACAGCAGCCTCCCCCTGTGGTAGTATACAGCAGCCTCCCCAGTGGTAGTATACAGCAGCCTCCCCTGTGGTAGTATACAGCAGCCTCCCCTGTGGTAGTATACAGCAGCCTCCCCTGTGGTAGTATACAGCAGCCTCCCCCTGTGGTAGTATACAGCAACCTCCCCAGTGGTAGTATACAGCAGCCTCCCCTGTGGTAGTATACAGCAGCCTCCCTAGTGGTTTATACAGGCCCCTGCTCTCCCCCCCCCATGGTATATACAGACCCCCGCTCCCCCCCCGATGTATATACAGACCCCCGCTCCCCCCTCGTGGTATATACAGGCCCCCACTCCCCCCAGTAGTATATACAGGCCCCCACTCCCACCAGTAGTATATACAGGCCCCCATTCCCCCCCTCGTGGTATATACATGCCCCCACTCCCCCAGTAGTATATACAGGCCCCCCGCAGTAAATACAGGCCCCCCCGCTCCCCCCCTCGTGGTATATACAGGCCCCCACTCCTCCAGTAGTATATACAGGCCCCCCGCGGTAAATACAGGCCCCCCCGCTACCCCCTCGTGGTATATACAGGCCCCCACTCCCCCAGTAGTATATACAGGTCCCCCGCGGTAAATACAGGCCCCCCCCGTTTCCCCCCCGTGGTATATACATGCCCCCGGTAGATGCCGCACACCTGTAAAAGAATCGCTTTCATACTTACCCTCCTCACTGTCATCGCGCGTCCTCCATCCAGTCTCCTTCCTGCTTCTACCCGGTCATGTGACCGCGCAGAAACAATGACGTCATTGTGGATGCGCCGGCCGCCTGGTAGAAGCGGGAATGAGACCAGAGGAGCGCGATGACAGTGAGGAGGGTAAGTATGAAAGCGATTCTTTTACAGGTGTGCGGCATCTACCGGGGGCATGTATATACCACGGGGGGAAACGGGGGGGGCCTGTATATACTACTGGGGGAGTGGGGGCCTATATATTCCACGAGGGGGGGGAGCGGGGGTCTTTATATACAACGGGGGGAGAGCGGGGATCTGTATATACCACGGGGGGGGGGAGCGGGGGCCTGTATTTACCACGGGGGGGGAGCGGGGGCCTGTATTTACCACGGCGGGGGGAGGGCAATGTAATATGCACAGCTCCCCCTGCCGCTGATGGACAGGGGGATGCAGTGCATATTGCATTGCACTAATGAGCGGCCCCACGTGACCGGCGCTCATATTACAGCCTCCCCCCGCCTGCTCCAGCCCCCGGACACCGGCCCCCCCACACTCAGCCGTATAGTGACTCGTGTATAAGCCGAGGGGGGGACTTTTCAGCACATTTTTTGTGCTGAAAAACTCGGCTTATACACGAGTATATACGGTATATAGTAGATACTGCAATACTTAAGTATTATGGTATACAGTACAGTACAAACAATCTCAAAGACAACTGAAGAAATTAAGCATCTTTGATATCACAAATCCGTTAAAGTTCTATTTATCAAATTATAAAATAACCCATTTGGAGAAAAAAAATTTGGATACCATACGGAAGCACGTTATAGAATACAACTTTTATGGATATATTGCAATTCTATAACACAGGAAAATGTAAATGGTCCTGTAATTGATTAATAAGGCCCCTTTCAAATCTAATGCAGGGCAGCATTTTGCTTAATTTGCGTTTCTATGTGTTTTTACCGCTAAAAACGCATCAAAACACATGCGTTTTTGCCCCCATTGAATTCAATGGACATGCATGCAAAAATGCATGTGCATTTTCAAAAATGCAAAACGCATGCGTTTATGCAAACGCAGCCCAAAATGTCACAAGCAACGTGTTGGTCTGCCTTTGCAAAAATGCATGCATTTTGCGTTTTTTGAAAATGCACATGCTTTTTTGCATGCGTTTCCATTGAATTAAATGGGGGCAAAATCGCATGCGTTTTGAAGCGTTTTTAGCAGTAAAAACGCATAGAAACGCAAATGAGGCAAAACGCAGCCCTGCATTAGATGTAAAAGGGGCCATACTTTTTTTGGATGAAACTCAAAATTTTTTCTATGCTTGTGTGAACCTACCCTAACTGTGCTGTAGTTGAAACATTTCAGCACTAGGCGCCTTATTTTGAATTTTCACATACAGTACAGGCCAAAGGTTTAGACACATCTTCTCATTCAGACTTTTCTTTATTTTCATGACTATGAAAATAGTAGATTCACACTGAAGGCATCAGAACTATGAATTAACACATGTGGAATAATATACTTAACAAAAAAGTTGTGAAACAGCTGAAAATATATCTTATATTCTATGCTCTTCAAAGTAGCCATCTTTTGCTTTGATTACTGCTTTGCACAGTCTTGGCATTCTCTTGATGACCTTCAAGAGGTAGTCACCGGAAATGGTTTTCACTTCACAGGTGTCCCCTGTCAGGTTTAATAAGTGGAATTTCTTGCCTTATAAATGGGGTTGGGACCATCGGTTGTGTTGTGCAGAAGTCTGGTGGATACACAGCTGATAGTCCTACTCAATAGACTGTTAGAATTTGTATTATGGCAAGAAAAAAGCAGCTAAGTAAAGAAAAACTAGTAGCAATCATTACTTTAAGAAATGGAGGTCAGTCAGTCCGAAAAACGGGGAAAACTTTGAAAGTGTCCCCAAGTACAGTTGCAAAAACCATCAAGCGCTACAAAGAAACTGGCTCACATGAGGACCGTCCCAGGAAAGGAAACCCAAGAGTCACCTCTGCTGCGGAGGATAAGTTCATCCGAGTCACCAGCCTCAGAAATCGCAACAGCAGCTCAGATTAGAGACCAGGTCAATGCCACACAGAGTTCAATCAGCAGACACATCTCTACAACAACTGTTAAGTGGAGACTTTGTGCAGCAGGTCTTCATGGTAAAATAGTTGCTAGGAAACTACTGCTAATTTTCTGCAAACTGCAATTTTCATAGTGGTGAACATTTTGAACCCCAGGTGCTTCACAATTTAATCCGTAAAAATGAAAAAAGAAGATTTTTGTGGAAAAAAAAGTACTTTTTCATTATTACGGATCAATTTGTGAAACATCTGGGGGTTCAAAGTGCTCAACACCCAACTAGATAAGTTCCTTGGGGGGTCTAGTTTCCAAAATGGGGTCACTTGTGGGGGAGCTCCAATGTTTAGGCACACAGGGGCTCTCCAAACGCAACATGGTGTCCGCTAACAATTGGAGCTAATTTTCCATTCAAATTGTTAGCGGACACCATGTCGCGTTTGGAGAGCCCCTGAGTACCTAAACATTGGAGCTCCCCCACAAGTGACCCCATTTTGGAAACTTATCTAGATGGGTGGTGAGCACTTTGAACCCCCAGATGTTTCACAAATTGATCCGTAATAATGAAAAAGTACTCTTTTTTCACAAAAAGTTTCTTTTAGCCTAACTTTTTTCATTTTTACATGGGCACCAGGATAAAATGCATCCTAAAATTTGTTGGGCAATTTCTCCTGAGTACATTGATATCTCATATGTGGTCATAAACCACTGTTTGGGCGCACGGCAGGGCTCAGAAGTGAAGGAGCGCCATTTGTTATTTTGAATGGAAAATTAGCTCCAAAAGTCAAATGTCGCTCCTTCCCTTCTGAGCCCTGCCGTGCGCCCAAACAGTGGTTTATGACCACATATGGGGTATCGGTGTACTCAGGAGAAATTACCCAACAAATTTTGGGATCTATTTTATCTTGTTGCCCATGTGAAAATCAAAGAATTGAGGCTAAAAGAACATTTTTGTTAGAAAAATAAAAATGACCATTTTTTCCTTCCACGTTGCTTTAGTTCCTGTGAAGCACCTGAAGGGTTAATAATCTTCTTGAATGTACTTTTGAGTAGCTTGAGGGGTGCAGTTTTTTGGAATAGTGTAACTTTTGTGTGTCTTCTGTCATGTACACCGCTCAAAGGGACTTCAAATGTGATGTGGTCACTAAAAAAATGGTTTTGTAAATTTTGCTGGAAAAATGAGAAATTGCTGATGAACTTTGAACCCTCATGATTTCCCACCCAAAAAAAAATTTAGTTTTCAAAAATTGTGCTGATGTAAGGCTGCCTTCAGATTTGCAGATGCTTCCGCAGCGTTTTGCGCAGGCATCTGCAAGCATCTGCATGCAGACGGCAGCCGCTATGTTTATAATGGAGCGCACGGCGGTCTGCAGATGCTTGCAGACCGCCGTGCGCACCCATTCACTCCTATATGTGATCTGTGCGCAGGCGGACGCCTGCGCACAAATCACACACTCTCGCCCGCACCAGGGATGCAACATGTCGCGTCCCTGGTGCGGACGAGAGTGTGTGATCTGTACACAGGCATCCGCCTGCGCACAGATCACATATAGGAGTGAATGGGTGTGCACGGCGGTCTGCAAGCATCTGCAGACCGCCGTGCGCTCCATTATAAACATAGCGGCTGCCGTCTGCATGCAGATGCTTGCAGATGCCTCCGCAAAACGCTGCGGAGGCATCTGCAAATCTGAAGGCAGCCTTAAGTAGACATGTGGGAAATGTTATTTATTAACTATTTTGTTTCACATACCTCTCTGGTTTAGCAGAATAAAAATCTAAAATTAGAAAATTGCTAAATTTTCAAAATTTTTGCCAAATTTTTTATTTTTTCACAAATAAACACAAAAATTATCAACCTACATTTACTACTAACACGAAGCCCAATATGTCACGAAAAAACAATCTCGGAATCGCTAGGATCCGTTGAAGCGTTCCAGAGTTATTACCTCATAAAGGGACACTGGTCAGAATTACAAAAATGCCAAGGTCTTTAGGGTCAAAATAGGCTGGTCCTGAAGGGGTTAAACCACAGAGTTATGTCACATAAAATAGTTAATAAATAACATTTACCATGTCTACTTTACAGTGAACTATTTTCTAAACATCTGCCTTTTTTCCAATAAAATTTACACCACATCACATTTGAAGTAACTTTGAGAGGCCTAGGTGATAAAAAAAATACCAAAAGTTCAAAAATTCTAAAAACTGCACCCCTCAAAGTGCTCAAACCCACATTCGAAACATGTCGTGGCGGATGGAGGATTTCTAATAAAAGGACTTTCCAGTCAGCAGAGTCCCTAGCTTTGATTAGAGCGCCCAGCATGAGACCGTGTAATTGAATCTAATTGAATCTACATATCCTATCTCGACTAAGAGAACACGGCTGGAGCAGCTCGCTGGAACTAGAGGACCTGCAGACCTAGCTAATGATTCACAACACAGGACCTGTCTGCGTCAGCGCGCCCGGTCACATGGGGCGCTAGTAGGCGGGGTTACAGGAGGAAGCGAGCGGGGACGCCGAGACTCCCGGGACGGAGCGGCTCAAACGTCTCTCCACAATACTGCAGAACTTCAATACAGGAGAAAGGAGACCCCAACCGCTTCCAAAATTCACACCATTGTTGTGTGGGGATTGCACAACAACAATAGGTTAGTGAACATTTAATTGAATTATCCCCCGGTAGTAATAATGATAATGCACTAGTGCGCCCCCTGTTATTTCTTTTGTCTTTCACAAACCCACATTCAAGTTTATTAACCCTTCAAGTGCATCAAGGGAATTAATACAAAGTGGAATGAGAAAAAATATATATCTAATATATAAAGCTGAATGTGTGTATGTATGTGTGTGTGTGTATGTATATCCGGGATTGGCATCTACACCGTCGCAACTACAGCCACAAAATTTTGCACAGTCACACTAAGGACCCCGAGAGCGTCATAGGCTATGTTGTGAGGCGAAATTTTAATCCTGCGCGTTCCAGTTCACCAAACAATTTTGGCCCTATCTACATAATGGGGAAAAAGTGAAAGGAAAAGTGTGGGAGGAAAATCGACAGCTGTCAGCTATAGCCACAAAATTTTGCACAGTCACACGTCTGGACCCCGGGAGCGTCATAGGCTATGTTGTGAGGCGAAATTTTAACCCTGCGCATTCCAATTCACCGAACAATTTTGCCCCTATCTACATAATGGGAAAAAAGTGACAGTTACCAGTTGACAGTTGTGAATGAGAGGGGCTTAATGACAGCGCCAAAGACTAACAGTATTTACCAGCATATAGTCACTAAGGTGGGGCCCCAACATGAGATATTCACCACGCACAGGGACATGTATACATATCACATGCACACAAAGAGTAACAGCAAGTGTTTAGTCGCTAAGGTGCAGCCCCAACATTGGATACTCACCACACATCCGAACACACACACACACCACAAAGAGACACACACAACACAGAGACACACCCCCACCCCCCACGGACACACACACACACCCTATAGCGACACATGCACTCACCCCACAGGGACGCATACACACACACACCACAAATAGACACACACAACACAGACACACACTACACAGACCCCCCCCACAGGGACACACACACATAGCCACCCTATAGGGACACATGCACTCACCCCATAGGGACACACACACACCACAAAGAGACACACACACATACCACCCAGACCCCCCCCAAGGGACACACACACATACACACCCTACAGGGACACATGCACTCACCCCACATGAACACACACACACACCACAAAGAGACACACACAACACAGAGACACACACACCCCACACAGACCCCCCCCACAGGGACACACAGATATACACACCCTATAGGGACACATGCACTCACCCCACAGGGACACACACACACACCACAAAGAGACACACTCAACACAGATGCACACACACCACACAGACCCTCCCCACAGGAACACACACACATACACACCTTATAGGGACACATGCACTCACCCCACAGGGACACACACCACAAAGAGACACACACAACAGAGACACACACCACACAGACCCCCCCACAGGGACACACACGCACCCTATAGGGACACATGCACTCACCCCACAGGAACACAAACATACACACACCCCAGGGACACACACACCACACAGACAGACACAGATGTGCACAAATTACTTCACACAACTCGCCTCATACGTGAGCTATCTTTAATTTCCAAACATGAACATCTGATTAAAAACAGCCAATGTGCAACACATGTGCCATATAGGGAATTAAGGCAGATGTCAGTCACATGAGCTGTCTATTACGTGTATGTGTTCGGTAACATATACTGCCCGGCCAGGGGGAGAGTTTACTGTTGGCTGGAGATTTATTAGGCTGCCTATAGCAACCAATCACAGCTCAGCTTCTATTTTCTTACAGGTCATTAATATGACATATTCAAATTCTATTTTGTTATAGCTAACATCAGTTATTTATTAACCCGGGCGTAGCCTGGTACTACAGCTGGTTTTAAATAAAACTGTATTCACTTTTACAAAGCACAACAAAATGGAAGCTAGAATTTGTTACACAGTCTTTTCTAAGCAAGCTGATACCCAACATATGGTCAGAAACCTCTGTTTGGACAAGTGTCAGGGCTCAGAACTGAAGGAGCAATATTTTAATTTTGGAAAGCAAATTTGGCTGAAATAGATAGCGAGCACCATGTCATCTTTGCAGGGCCTATAAGGTACCTTCCCTCTATATTAATATAGTATAAAGAATAATACATATGGTCCTTCCCCAGATCCATGTGAATGTAATGGTGGGAATAAACGTTCAAATTACTTATTTAGCAAAGTGTTCTATCTATAGGTTTTATCATTTAAGACCTTTATTGAATATTTACTGGATATGCCAAAACTTCTGATCAATCAATTTTTCTGTCCAGCCTGATAACTTGCCTATTGTCAGTGGAGTGGTGACTTGCACCATATGCTTGGCTCTTTCAACTTTCAAGGGGGTTTCAAAAGCAGCTTGGCACAAATACAATTTGAGGAGGTGCAATACAAATGCCACATTTTAGCATAACATTACTACCACAACAATACTAAATTAATACCTCAATATAACACTAAGTACCTTCTCAGCCATGCCAAAAACCATATTGCCAAAAAAGAATCTCTTCAACACTAGAGATGAACAAACTTTTTGAAGTTCGAATGCAGCTCTGTTCACCGAATGGACAAATGTTCGCCGAATAGATTGCCAAACTTACGAGCCCCATTCATATCAATGGGAGATGCCAAACACATCTCAAACCCTTTTACAGTGGAGCCCCGATGTTTTGGCACAGACATTAGCTTGCTAGACTATTACTTACCAATCTTCAGCGCTGCTGTCACCCTGTTTCCGGGCCCGCTCATGACCCTCACTACTGGCCCCCATTGATTATTTAAAGTCAGACTTAGCCCTGCAAACCCTCTGTGCTTGCGTCTGTGATTAGTTTTCAGTATGGCAACCAAACTGAAATCATATTACTGTAGAAATTAATACATAATTGTAAAAATATGTATGCGCTTTGCGCCATGTTTGATTGCCAGCCAAGGTAACCCAGGCATCTGAGAGCTGGAATTCTCAGTGTAGTGAGGCCCAAACATTCTGGGTCCCAGACACTAAAAATTGCAGCCTGCAGCTGCCCCAGAATTGGTGCCTCCATGAGAGACACCACAATTTGTGGTTACCCCACTCTTCTAGATGCAATGGTGCCAGTGGCAGACTGGGTAATTAGGGGTTAATGTCATTTGAGGATTAACCAGCTGACATCAAGCCCTAGATTGAAAATGTCAGTCCTATGTTATACCCGACCATTATCAATCAATAAATAAGTAGTAAAAACACACAACACAGAAAAATAATTTACTTAGAACAAACACACAAACATCCGATTCCCCTCTTTTTTACCCACGAAACACCCTCAGATGGTAATGCACAGCTAGTATGAGTTGTATCACGACAAACCATCTTATCTCTGCTACATCTGGATGAGCCAAGAGTCCAGAGATGTGTCTGCCCACCTGGAGTAGCATTCAGACACTGGCCAACTGGCTTTCTGAGCTGAGCTTTGAAGTCAGACAGTTCATCTGAGGACAGAGCATACATGGCACTGCAATCACAAGCACAGCCATGTGTCAGTGTGAGCCTTCTGCCCCAGGTAAACAAACATGTGTCTGTGACTCACCGTTGCCGGGTTCTCAGGTCTCAGGCGCTGGCTGTGGTCACGGTTTGGTGCCTGAGGCTGTAAGGGCCCGGTGGTCAATGCACGGTTAGGTAGAAAATAATGTTTGTTTTGTGACGCTACCTGTGGGTGTCCGGTGATGGCACCGGCGCTGCTTAGACCTCCAGGGGATGTGCGGCAGCTAGATGGAACCGCTCCCCACAGGATGAGCAATGGTCCCCGGGGTCAGGAGCTACTCTGATGGAATACGGCAGCTCAGGTAGTTTGGTAGGTGAATAAGTTAGTAGCAGTTCAAAAGGAATACTCCTCTGCACGGGTTTTTACTGAAGTTATGCACTGTACACGGGATAACACTTATAGGTAACGGACCGGGTGGTTCCAGTGATGTACGGTATCTTTCCAAGGCTCCACAGTGTTCCCTCTTAAACTAACTGTCCCTCATTACTCGTCACTGCTTTCATGCACCAGGTCAGGATACAGGGGAACTTCTAATGGGCACCCAAGCCGTTGGCTCAAGACTACTCCAAAGGGTCCCTGGACCCCAAGGGTGGGTACCCCTCCTGGTAGAGCTGCGGAGATGGTTACTGTCGTGATGCGCTCCTGAGAAGCCCTCTATCACTCGATTTGTAGTACAGAGGTGAACGTCTGTGCTACCTCGGAACCGGTCTCCGGATGGACTGGGCGCGGGTGTCTTTGGACCCGTTACTTGGTTACTGGTTACTTGGCCCCTTTCACGTCTGGGTCACCGCTCCTCGATGCCCTCCTTATTAGCCGTCCTGTTCTGACTTCTGTCTTGTACTTGTCTCTCCCACGTTCTGTTAGTTTCACTTTTCCTCTCTGAGCTGCATGGCACTGTGCAAGCTCCTGTTCTTCTTGCTTACTTCCTGGACTAACTCTAATCTGCTCGTTCCCAACTGCTATGCATTTAACTCTCCTCCCACCAGGACCTGATTGGTCCTCTACCTCTAGATGTTGCACGTGGTGTATGGAGCCTTGGAGTTAACCTATTCATCACCGAGACGGAGAATACTGCACCTTCAGTCAGGGGTGCAGTACCCTCCTGTGACGCACTCGTTGCGGGGCGCCACATCTGCTCATAGGGAAGTAGCAGCACTGCAGATCTTTGAGGGACATCGCTGTAGATTATTATTGCAGGGTATATTTGGCCTTAATAAATGGGTGACAGTGGATTGTTTGTGTGTTTTATACACAATAAAATATGTTCTCCTTTGTGTTTTTGTTGTAACAACGGATTTTTGCATGCATCTGTGTGCTGTCTAGCGCTGATTATCTGCGGTCTATTCTGGATGCTGCTGTAACTTAAGACTGTGAAATTCCCTTTAGTACTGCATGAGTCAATGCCATTTCTATTGCCGTGTGCTGCTGGATGTGAGGTTAATGTGTGAGTCTCCACCTCTGGCCTTTAAATAGCCTCTCCTTCCACTAGGTTGGTGCTGCTGATAGAGTTTCTTTGTAGGCCTGGAAGCCATGCTGTGCAGACCAGATTGTTTGTACTGCTGAAGGCCTTTCCTTTGAGGTTCCTGTACCTCAGTTCAGTGGAGGGAGGCGAGTGGGAATAGCCCAGGACTGGTGGAGGAGATAGAGACTAGAGTGGAGTCTCGAATCTTCTCAACTTCAGGGATACCTTCGTGGTCAGGACTATTCAGGGTTCCCAGTAAAGCATTACATCATGCGATGGTTATCAATGAAAAAAAAATCAGCCGTAAGATCAAAGTAATTCTTTATATATATACAATGGTAACAAATTACCTATGCGCTAGATGTCCATGTCATGTGGGTGCAGGGTATCAATTATTTGGTTAATTGATACCCTGCACCCACATGACATGGACATCTAGTGCATAGGTAATTTGTTACCAATGTATATATACTGTATAAAGAATTACTTTTGTGGCACCCGGGGGGTTAATGTGCCACAGTAACAACACTAAGGATTAATTCCCCACACAACCCACAACACTACACTAGCGCCTCCAGGCCAGAAGGGGGAGCTAAAGCTGCTTCCCTATATATTCTGGGTGGAGAGGAAGGGGCAATTAGTTCAGTTCCTGAGAGGACTGAGGGAAAGGACCTGGGTGTAAAAGGGCTGCCTCAGGCCCAACCCACGGTCCACTGTCCACTTCCAGGCCGACCAAGGTCTGAGGAAAGGAGTAGGAGAAGCAGAGGAACACACCCATAACACGGAGTCACCCTAAACTCACCCCGGTGAAGCGCAAAGACCGGATACCGGATTCGCAATTGTGCCTGATACAAGCAGCACAGAAAACACCGGATAACTGAAGAATATATATCTTCACTGTACCACAGCGAAGCAACATGGCGGGGTCAGAAACACAAAGATAAGACTCAAGTTGCCTAGCAAGTTTGGTACCCGTGAGGGGAGACAGGGCTGGCAGCCTAGCTAAAGCGGCAACAGGGCCACACACACTGCGCAGGAGTAGGAAGCCAAGGACCCGGTCAGGGTGGGAGCATCCTGGCCCCAGTACAGACTCCGTGGACAAAACTTACTGAATACTATCTGCAGTAAAGACTTGGAAAACTACAAAACCGTGAGTCTGTGTGATCCTTGCGCTCGAGCCCTACTCTCCCTCACAAACTGTTATCATCTCTACCACTACCCAGCCCTGCATCATCCATAGACTATCATCACCACTGCCCTGGGGAACCAAGCTCTGTCCGTGAAGAGCCGTCACATCACCGGCTGCCAAACATCATCCCTGGAGGTTCTGCAGCAGCGGTGGTCACCCTGACCCCACACCACGGGTGGCATCACGACAATATCCCCTGTAAAAAACAAACAAACTCATTACTTGTGGGCCCGGGACACGGTCCGGACAAAGACCACCGTGATTACCTGTGATACCCCGGTCCGGTACCGAGTACCCCGTCTCAGTGGGCTCCACACTTTTACGGCTGATTTTTTTTTTTCATTGACAACCATTGCATGATGTAATGCTTTATTCCAAAAGCCTCGTTTCATGTACACTTCATTTACGTTGTTGTATACCAAGTCCTTTTCTACTTAATTACACATTATTCTCTGTTCTGTATTATTGGAAATATATGCACTGATATTATTTTTCTTTGATGTACCTTCATACAAACAACCCTTGAAAAAAGCCAAAGTGTATGACAGAAACGTCAGGATTTTCTATGTTTAATCTTGTGCCAGAGATTGTCCAATAAAAACGAACACTTTTGCCCAAAAAAATGTTTTTGTCAAGTTTCTGGTGTGCCGAAGTATATTATCTGTTGTGCAGGCTTCAACTGTCAGCTGTACCCTAGCTAGCAATGAAAAATAGGAGGTACTGCATGCCTTTTTTTAATTAATTATTTATTTTTAGCTAAATATAAGGGTAAAACACCCTCTAGTGCAAAATTAAAGGCATTAAAGGGTGCAAGTTTACAATATATAAGAGGTTGGGCATTATATAGCTGTTTGACATCTATCTATGTATCTAAACAGTCCAAAAAAGGAAAAAGCAGGACCAAATACATATCAAGTGAACGTTTATTGCCAATGGCGTGGCGACGTTTCGGACCGGAGGTCCTTTCTCAAGCTTGAGAAAGGATCTCCGGTCTGAAACGTTGCCACGCCATTGGCAATAAAGGTTCACTTGATATCTATTTGGTGCTGCTTTTTCCTTTTTTGGATTGTTTACATGGACACTTGACCGGTGTTGTGAAAGCGCTGCACAAGTCTGGTAATATCTGGTGCTGTTCCGTTTTTTTCATATCTATCTATATATATGAAAAAATAATGACTGCAGCACTCTGTTTTAGGATGTTTCCTTAGCCTTTAATGGCCTTCAGGCATGTTACAGCGATGTTTCGGTCAACCCGTGACCTTCCAGCCAGGCTGGAGGAAAGTCATGGGTTGACCGAAACGTCGCTGTAACATGCCTGAAGGCCATTAAAGGCTAAGGAAACATCCTGAAACAGAGTGCTGCAGTCTTTATTTTTTCATATATATAGTCTGTATATTTGGTGGTTGATCCACATCTAAAGACTGATATTAGCACCTAGCATTTTTGCTATATAAACCGCTGCTCTGTTTTATTCAATTTATCTATCTATCTATCTATCTATCTATTTAAACAGCTTTATATTTGAGTGATCTTATTAAAAGATTTTAAAATCTTGAAGAAAAATTAGCAGGCTACAACCACCCCAGCAATGGTGCCTCCATTCCATGTACTACTCCTGGCATTTGCACCGGGCTCTCTTGCTGCCCTGGTGCATTGGCAAACAAGATAATGGTATATAGAGTTGATGCCAGCTGGGTAATGTCAGCTGACATCAAGCCCATAGGTTAGTAATGTCAAGGCATCAAATCTTCAAAGAGGAGAAGGGGGCACCGATGTCCGCAAAGCTGGATAAATAGTAAAGCAGCCTCAGCTGCAATCAATCAAGGGGTGCACTTGACTTGGCTGATTTGGTTAGTAATATCAGGTATTTGATGCCTTGATTTAGTTTATCTTGAGAGGAAAAGAAGGCACTCACCCGATTATCTTTAAATGCATGAGGACGGCTTTATTCCACATTACAGTACAGGGTACAAGGGAGGGGGTGGAGGAGGGTGCGGACAACGACACTCTTTCGGACTTGTTGATCCTTCGGCTGGTCCAAGCTTGGACCAGCTGAAGGATCAACAGGTCCGTAACGGTGTCGTTGTCCGCACCCTCCTCCACCCCCTCCCTTGCACCCTGTACTGTTATGTGGAATAAAGCCGTCCTCATGCATTTAAAGATAATCGGGTGAGTGCCTTCTTTTCCTCTCAAGATAAACTAAATCAAGGCATCAAATACCTGATATTACTAACCAAATCAGCAAGGATACAAATAACCACACCAATAAATATTTTATTTGAAAATTAACCCCAAGGCTACGTTCACACATTTGCGTATTTTGCTGCGCTTTTTTGCGCGCGC
Organism: Allobates femoralis; assembly: GCA_033576535.1. Taxonomy (NCBI): domain Eukaryota; kingdom Metazoa; phylum Chordata; class Amphibia; order Anura; family Aromobatidae; genus Allobates; species Allobates femoralis. The sequence continues at coordinate 175,473,743 of JARQOC010000002.1, forward strand.
GCTTTTTGCCGCGTTTTTCGGCCGCGCAAAAAAGCGCAACAAAATACGCAGGGGCTTTCATACACTGCGCTTTCTTTACTCCAGAAAGCGCAGTGATGTCACAGAGGGGAGGAAAAATCCTGCTTCCTCCTCCCCTCTGTGACAGCCCCATTAGATTTCACAGTGTATTAATATACACTGTGAAATCTAAATTAAACAGAGGCAAATGTATCGAAAATAAAAAAGAATGAATACTTCACCTGTCCGACGCCTTCTCCCGCTGTCTGGTGCCTTCTGCCGCTCTCCGGTTCCAAGTGAGAGGTGTACTGAGGGGACCTGTGGTGACGTCAGAGGGGGGGCGTTCCCGGGGCGTTCCCAGCGCTGATTGGCTGTTCGCGGTCATGTGATATGTATCACATGACCGCGAGTGCCCGGGAACGCCCCTCTGACATCACCACAGGTCCTGTCAGAACACATCTCATTTGGAACCGGAGATCGCACAGCGGGAAAAGGCGTCGGAGAGGTGAAGTATTCATCCTTTTTTATTTTTCATTCACTTGCTTTTGTTTAATTTAGATTTCACAGTGTATATTAATACACTGTGAAATCTAATCGGCGGCCACAGCTGTCAAAGAGGGGAGGAGGAAGCAGGATTCTTCCTCCCCTCTGGGAGAATACGCAGAAGTAGCTGCATAAACAATTGACATATCAATTGTTTACGGAGCTGCGCTTTCTCCCGGAAAACGCAGTGCGTATTTTTACGCAATGTCTACACTGAAAAGTGAATTTCCCATTCACTTTGCAGGCAGACAAAAGGCACATTGCGTATTTTGAAAAGCGTGCGTAAAAAAACGCGGCAAAATACGCAATGTGTGAACGTAGCCCAACACTTTTGTGTTCTAATTCAACATTTTTTTAAATCAAAATCCATTCTTTTAGCATCTCCCATTCCACCCATTCCAAAATAAAAGGATATAATAAGATTATTAGGAAAAACAAAAAATAAAATAAACTCAAATAAATACTGAAGTAGTCCCAGCATATGCGGGGCAAGATGTGGGGCACTGCATGTCTCCCGGCAGTATGAAAAGCCGTGACTTTCCTGAGGTTGTACCAGGTTACACAGCGGTCATCACGCAGCAGGGAAACCCACTGTGTGGCCTGAGAAGACCTCTGTAGCATCAGTGCTCATAACACATACTGTTTTATGAGAGCCATGATATCGTGCGAGATTTAGCGTGTATATCTCGCCGGGATTGTGACACAGCACATCTGAGGAGCGGTGATGTCAGGGAGTGCAGTGCAGTTCAAACTTGTGGCATAGCCCCTGTTTGACCCCTCAAGTCTGATCTGCAGCAATGTTTGAGCTGGCATTGCTTGTTACACTGTCACCAGTGCCCGCATGCCTGTTCTCACTGCATATGGGGGATGCTTTTCGTAAATGTAACCCCCATTGGCTTTAAGGTCCTGTGACCACAGTGCATTGTTTGATGCTTTTTTAAGCAGATTTTGAGAATCTGCATTAAAATCTGCATATCTATCTTGAAGCCATCAAAGTCTATGAGGGTTCAGACGTGCTGTGCCAGCTTTGTTGTTTTTTCCTTGCAAATTTGGTGTAGATTTTGGGGAAGAAAAAAGAAATATGTACCACATCTGTTAACAACTCTCATAGACTTTGTTAGCTTCAGAACAGACATGCAACTTTTGATGTAGATTCTCAAAATCTGCGCAAAAAAATTATCAAATAATGCACCGTGGACAAAAGGCCTAAGAGCGTCCAGGCAGAGCCACAGTTGTGGTAAAAGAGCTCAAGGATTCCTCCACGACAGAGACTTCTAGGTCAGGGGTGGGCAACTACAGTCCTCAAGGGCTGCAAAAGGGCAAGTTTTCAGGATTTCCTTCACATTGCACAGGTGGTAATTTCATCACCTACAATGTGATGATTCCAACACACTATGCAATGCTTAAGAAACCCGGAAAACATGCATCCTTTGTGGCCCTTGAGAATGGCAGTTGCCCAGCCCTGTTCTACAGGAGTGTGTGTGGTGTCTTGCATTGTCATACCTCACATCTTCAGGACAGAGGCCTGCGGCTTGTTCGACAGAATATGTAGGGCAGTAGCAAAACACCTCTTAGTTTTCATAAGCAGTCCAGCACACAAGGAGTGAAGTAAAAAAAACTTTACTTTGGCAACTTTTAAAAAAAGCACATGTTGGTACATAATGTAATTTTTCACATTTATCATACACAAATAGTGGTAATTTTAAAATAGGCTCTTAGCACAGACTAAAATAAGCCTAAAAGACATATATAAATAAACAGTATATAACTAAGTCCCACAAGGATCAGCAGATTCAAATAACATGAGGTACATCAAGATAATGGAGCAAAGTCCATTAAGGACACAGTGTAGCTGCATTTCATGGTAATCCCAAGATGGCTCCAGCTTCAACAGGCAAGTGTCTATCTTTGCCTAATGGTCCATCTCTTCTAGCGTCAGGACCCAATGGCATACAGGATATTATTGTTTGCAGAATCTTATTCCCTAGCTCCTCATTAACACCTCCATGGGGTGGGCTGCAGTGGGCACCTGACTTACTAATGCCATTTGCCATGTCACAGGTATTACCAGGGTTTGCAGTTGGGGGAGTGATTATTGAAACCTTACATTGTTGGAGAACAAAAAAAAAAAGAAAATAGTTTTTCCAGCTCACCATCAATTCATCTGGAATGTTAAATAAGGCTAGTGAGCAATAAACGGGCAGATCCAAGATGAATACTATAATAACACACTTGTGCACATGCCAAAAATCTATATTCTAAACATATGTAATAAAAGGAAATAAAGGGATTACACATTTTCAAGAAGCAATATCCATAGAATGGTATTTCATGATCATGAACAGACCTATAAAACTATGTATGTTAAGTATATAATGGACATATGCTATTTTTATCTGAATTGCTATCAGATAAGTATAGATGTGGTAGCTTTGCACGCTGCTGACCCTCTGCAATAATAAAGGTTTGCTCTAAATAAAAAAATTTTAAAAAGTAACTGAAAATGTTAAAAACAATAATAATTAAAAATTAAAAAAAAATTAAAAACTCTCTTAAAGGGATATTTAAAAGGAGATTTTAAGGTTCCTGTATTTCACAGCTGCTGCCAAATCTGCCACTGCTCCAAAAATTCACAGCCTGTCAGTGTCCCAACACCTGTAATCTCAAGAAAGCTTAAAATATTTATTTTAAAGCTTCGTTAAATTCTACATGTTTAAAGAAACCAGTAGACCCAATGGCTGTTAACAACTCCTAACCTTACGTTAAGGGTGTTCTCTGCGACCGGGTCTTCTGGAGAACATTTTGGCTCAAACCTTCAAGGAAAGTTTTGGAACCATTTTAAAATGTTGAACTTTTTTCCTGAACAAAGCCGCGTTTTTAGTAATTTGCTCAGGCTTCTGATCATAAACCGAATTCCCAATGTTCGTGTCTAATTTGAAATTGGTGAACAAGTTCGGGGAAAGTTCGCTCATCTCTATCCAGCATCACTAAACAAAATTCCTTTCCCACCCATCCCAATGATTTCATCATCATCATTATCACTATAATCCCTCCTTCCAACCACACTTCAATGGGTAGTGCCACACACACATATGCATACTAATAGCAACAACCTCTCCCACACATACACTCTGGTAGCAACATCACAGCCCAGGTACCCCCTTGAAGCAGGAATGACCTTTTATACAATCATTCCTCTCTGG
>JARQOC010000002.1:175477585-175524951 GCA_033576535.1 Allobates femoralis
CCCCCACCATCCCCGCCATTGAGGGTCCAGGGCATGGGACCGGGAACCAACCAGCCGTGATCCCCCATTGAAGTAACCATCAGTCCCGGTATCCACGTATCCCCTACCCTGTCGACCATTTGCACTGTCAAACACTGACAGTGCAAACTAACAGGTTCTCCGATCCACCTGCAATAGTTAGGCTGTTTTCACATTGCGATATTTTCCTGTCCATGGGGATCCTATTTTTTGCAGGACCCCATGGACAGGAAAGGACAGGATCGGATGTGGCCTCTGGATGCCATTTCTGTGTCCGGGTCTGTGATTTTCACGGATCCGGACACAGAAAGAGTTGGGAGGAGGCAAGCTGAGCACTTTCACTTTCGCAATGGATATACATACATTGCGGAGATGAAATTAACTAAAGCAAGTGTTAAAAAAATATATATATATATATTTTTTATTTTTAACACTTGCTTTAGTAAATTTAACTTCCGCAATGTATGTATTGTGAGGTAGCAACCGGGGAACCCGCTTGCATAACGACAACAAACACGTGTTTATAAGTTAACCAATGTCTACCCGTTTATTTTTCACTTGTTAATAACATAACCCGGGTAGCATGTTTGACACATATCACATTGATTATAAACACCATACATAAATACACCATACATTTACATATAACATTACATAACACTTATTGCACATGACATCTTATTGTAACCCGGGACCTGTAACCATCTCTCTGTCCCCATTGGAGCTCTACCAACAGCTCCCATGGTGGCTACGGCCTCCGGCCTATCTACACATTCCACATACATTCCGGTTCGTCAGGACCTTTAACTGACTACACTGAGTCGGTCCCAATGGCGGTACCAGCCGCCTGACTTTATTTCCCCAGCTTCATACTACCCCGGCATCAGAACTCCAGCCTGACCAGGTTCTTACACACCGTATGTGATCCATCCTAACACATCCATGGATCACATACATCCTCACACACGCTCACAGCCCATCATACGATATCCATGGACTGCGGCTCCCCTGGGTCCATAGCAGGGATTGGCCTACCTGAGTCACCGGGCAAACCGAGCGTCACCAAGGCCTCCTCACCACGTGTTTAGGCCTACAGCCGCCACCAAACCTCCACCCTGTGGCAAGTCTCCAGGTCGACGACTGTGCCCATGCCTGAGTCGAGCGCCCTCCAGGATCAGCCTCGGTTCCCCAATCCAGGAGCCCTCGTTACCCCCGCATCTGGCCACAGGTTCACACATACCATTGAAGGACGGTTTGAGGGACAGGTGCCGGCCGCATGCAGCAGGCCAAGCCTCCCTCTCGTCCCCACGGGACGGAATTCCTCCGATCTCACACCCACACTCGCTGGTTTTCTCTCACAGACTGAACTCTGGCTGTGAATCAGCCCACATGCTCTCAGGCTGATGTCTGGCTGAGAATGAATCTCCCAATCACTCAGCTGGCTGACCTCTTATCGTGCCTGCCACACCCACACTGAGTCATCCAGCTGGGCTGCTATTCCTCCGGACACACAGACCTGACACACCCACCTGGGCTGTCAGCAATCACTCATTACATCCCATTCCTCATGGCCTCCTCGATTTCATGAGCCACTCATTAGTCACATTAAACCTCATGTTCAAAGTTGGTTCACACAGCATTATCACAGGAAAAACCGGCCAGTGTGAACAGGATCCTCCTGATCCTGCATGTGATGCGCCCCGGCCATGAGGATCATGCTGGCGGTGCCTCACATACCCCCCTCCTTGTTTACACCCGTGGGTAGGGGTTAAACACTTCCATACAAGTCGGGCGACAGCGTTGCTCACACCTGTGGATAAAGGCTAAACACACTGCCGGATTGTACACCTAGGACACCGGTAAACCGTGTCCTACCTCCCCCCTCCTTGTTCAGACCAGTGGGGGATGAACACACTGCCATAGGAGCCGGGCCACCATACAACACCTTGTGGCACCGCTCCCGGTTTGTACACCTGTGACTCCTGTCCAACCTCCCCCCTCCTTGCTTAAACCAGCAGGGGCAAACACAGTTTATAGAGTCCTATGAGAATCCGGATGTGGCGCTGTCTTGGCAACTTCGTGACCCCTCAGGCCACCGGAACCTTGATCACGCCGACTTTGACTTCGGGACCCCTAGGGCCTCCCGGTACTTTGTGTGCGACGTCTTCGTGACCTCGCCGGGTCACCAGCCAGATGCTAGGGTGTGTCGTGCGGTCGCCCATAGCAACCAAGTCCATTTAAAGTGCATCAACAGAATTGTCCATATAAGATTGTCCATATCAGATGCCACTATACCACAGCCCTCGGCTGTACCACCCCTGAGTTATCATTGCTCTCACTCAGCGGGCTGGCATGCCCGCATTCTCCACCATATGTGAGGAAGCAACCGGGGAACCCGCTTGCATAACGACAACAAACACGTGTTTATAAGTTAACCAATGTCTACCCGTTTATTTTTCACATATTAATAACATAACCAGGGTAGCATGTTTGACACATATCACATTGATTATAAACACCATACATAAATACACCATACATTTACATATAACATTACATAACACTTATTGCACATGACATCTTATTGTAACCCGGGACCTGTAACCATCTCTCTGTCCCCATTGGAGCTCTACCAACAGCTCCCGTGGTGGCTACGGCCTCCGGCCTATCTACACATTCCACATACATTCCGGTTCGTCAGGACCTTTAACTGACTACACTGAGTCGGTCCCAATGGCGGTACCAGCCGCCTGACTTTATTTCCCCAGCTTCATACTACCCCGGCATCAGGACTCCAGCCTGACCAGGTTCTTACACACCGTATGTGATCCATCCTAACACATCCATGGATCACATACATCCTCACACACGCTCACAGTCCATCATACGATATCCATGGACTGCGGCTCCCCTGGGTCCATAGCAGGGATTGGCCTACCTGAGTCACCGGGCAAACCGAGCGTCACCAAGGCCTCCTCACCACGTGTTTAGGCCTACAGCCGCCACCAAACCTCCACCCTGTGGCAAGTCTCCAGGTCGACGACAGTGCCCACGCCTGAGTCGAGCGCCCTCCAGGATCAGCCTCGGTTCCCCACTCCAGGAGCCCTCGTTACCCCCGCATCTGGCCACAGGTTAACACATACCATCGAAGGACGGTTTGAGGGACAGGTACCCGCCGCATGCAGCAGGCCAAGCCTCCCTCTCGTCCCCACGGGACGGAATTCCTCCGATCTCACACCCACACTCACTGGGTTTCTCTCACAGACTGAACTCTGGCTGTGAATCAGCCCACATGCTCTCAGGCTGATGTCTGGCTGAGAATGAATCTCCCAATCACTCAGCTGGCTGACCTCTTATCGTGCCTGCCACACCCACACTGAGTCATCCAGCTGGGCTGCTATTCCTCCGGATACACAGACCTGACACACCCACCTGGGCTGTCAGCAATCACTCATTACATCCCATTCCTTATGGCCTCCTCGATTTCATGAGCCACTCATTAGTCAGATTAAACCTCATGTTCAAAGTTGGTTCACACAGCATTATCACAGGAAAAACCGGCCAGTGTGAACAGGATACTCCTGATCCTGCATGTGATGCGCCCCGGCCATGAGGATCATGCCGGCGGTGCCTCACAGTATATACATTGCGGAAGTGAAATTACACAGGAACAGAGCAGTTTTAGTGTACTGAGCATGCTCAGTACACTAAAATCGGGTCTTGGAAACGATCCGATGTTTTCCCAGACTCGTGCTCCATAGGCACACATAAAAATTGCAGAAGACCAGGTCGGATCCGATTCTGTCTGATTTGGTCCGCTGTGCCCAAAATTGAAGCAGTCTCATATTCTGGGTACAGCAAATCAGACAGAATGAGATCAGTGACAAATCGTATTGCAGTAGAGCACCAATCCGTGCTCATAGGGATACATGGTGGCCAAATCGGATTCGTGGCTGTCTATTTTACAACGGGCAGCCACGGATGGCCAAAAAACGCAATGTGATACCAGCCTTAGGTGCACATCTCAGCTGATCAGATCAGCCAGCATGTGCAAACAATTATGTGAGCTCAGCTCATGAACTCGAATCAAAGGGAGACACATGTACCTCTACATCCTTGGTCTTGAGGGAGTTAAACCAGGTTAATCAAATTTTGATTTAGCCTGCTCTAGCATAGAGGCATGCCATTTTAAGCTCCCATCGATGCACCTATGAAATGATTGTTGAGGGTTGATCGGTTTGTTGTGACAACAGGGCTCTGCTGAAGACCTCTGTTCTTGTCTTAACAGTGATCCTTTGAAACTTTGCCTGTGGCCAGGCTTATTAGAAGACTGGTATTTCTGCTATATACAGCAATGCTGTGATATTGCAGTTTATAACACAAGTGATCAGACGATGGCATATTATACTTCCCTAAGGGGACTATAAACCAGTTCATGACCAATGAAATATAGGTATTTCATTGTTTGCATTCTCTGCTTTGATGTGAGCTCATATGCTGAGCTTGCATCATTCCCTGCACATGTTGGGTAATTTAATCAGGTGACATATGTAGCTAACAGGCGCAGGTGGATCAGAGAATCATCTGTGCCTTTTAACCTGTTAGATCATGCTGTCAAATTCTGACAGTGTGATCTAGCATGCTTTGGGAATTGCACTATTCGCTGCCACCATCGGCAACCCTGTGATGTGATCACGGGGCGCCGATGTGTAGCCATACTGAACGGAGATTCTGCTGCACACCAGCACTTCATGTCTTTAAAGGAAAAGCCAATGGCTAACATGTATTATTGCATTGTGTGAACAGGAACCAAGATCATATTGGAAAGCTACTGAAAGCTATCTAAGATTAAATGTGAGAAATCGGTTAATGTTAAAACCTGCTGTGAGAACCTACACATAGTCCTGAAAATTTCCTTTATAAGCAGGTTTTAATTGCACACAGGGCATTATCCCATACACATATCCAGATTGCACACATGAGGTTTTTAGATAGGACCCTGTAGAGTGAAAAAACCTTGTCGGCGGTTACTGGGCTTACGATGTCATGGCCATCACATTAACCAATTTCTCACATTTAATCCTAGATAGCTTTCAGTAGCTTTCCAATATGATCTTGGTTCCTGTTCACACAATGCAATAATACATGTTAGCCATTGGCTTTTCCTTTAAAGACATGAAGTACTGGTGTGCAGCAGAATGTCCGTTCAGTAAGTATATATATTTTCATGCTAGCACCCACCACTAGAGGTGTGCACCCATCTTTATATATTATATGATGTGTAGCCATGACACTGAGATGTCAGATGATGACCCTTCTCACTGTCATGACTTACTTTCTGTGATTGCTGGTAGAGTGCTGTCATTCATTAAAGATGATCATTTCTGCAGCCCAGAGCCGTGCATGAGCATGGCACTTTACTGCAGAAGCGATCAGACACTGCAGTGTTGAGGTGCCATAAGGGTCTAAGTAAAAAAAAAATATTTTAAAAAGTTGAAAAAAACATAAAAATTTAACTCATCCCTTCTTGCCCCATTGAAAATAAAATAGTATTGCCGCATTCAAAAATGTCTGATCTATCAAAATATAAAATAATTTATTCTGATTGTTAAACCGCATAATGAAAAAAAAGTGAACCGCCAAAATTATGTTTTTATGGTCATCACAACATTGCAATAAAATGCAATAACGGGCGATCACAACATCGATTCACATCTACCCAGTAATATTATATTTAAAAACATCAGCTCAAAAAGCAAAAAATAAGCTGTCACACAGCCCTAGATCTGGAAAAATTAGAACATTACAGGTCTCGTAAAATGGCAACAAAAGTGCAATTCATTTTTTTGACAAAGTTATGAATTTTTTTTCACCATTTAGGCTTGGGTCACATTTGTGGTCGGGATTGCAGATCCTGATCCGGTTTTGAGCTGTAAAAATGCTCAAAACCGAATCAGGATCCACAGCCTTAGGCGCCCATTATAAAACCGGATTGCACTTAATGTAATCCAGTTACCGCATCCAGATTTTGCAACCTGCGTGAAAAATCATGCAGGCGGCATTTTTCGGAGTGATTTCAAAACCGCAGAAGAATTGCTATAATGGGCTCCTATGGGAGCCCATCCAGCTACCGCAAGGCACATGTGAATGCCTGCGGTTGCCAGATGCTTTGTTCATCAACAAAGGGTTAATCTGTTAAGGTACCTTTACACGCCGCGACGGCAGGCTGGATACATCCCGCTACTTCACGTGCACGAGCACGCTCAAACGGCTACAAACGGTCAACGCATCTCCTTTACACGCCGTGACAAGGTGCGCTACGCCACGCTACATCTATAGCTAGCTACATCGCCGGGTGTGTCAAGTAGCCAGCTGTAGCTTAGCGTACCACGTTTACACACCGCTATAACCAGCTACTATGGGCGGACCTGGTGCAGCAGGGCCAGCACATAGGCGTGCTGCAATTGTGGATTACGAGCCGTCCGTACGCTGATAGGACGAAGCAATAACAACCTGATTGGGCAGGCATCGCAGGAGGCTGAGTAATACAGCACGCTCGAGCAATTGTGTAGTGTGACTCGTCAGCTCCTTTAAATATGCCTCCCTATGCAGCGACTACCAATCGTCATGCAGCAGCTTCCACCAATGATCGCACATGGGGCGCGGTAACACGGAGCCAGGGTCACGCCTTAGCTACATTGCAGCTACATCGCAGGCTGTCCCGAGTTCCCTTCCGTTGCCTCTTTACACGCCGATACAGCTCGCTACCATCGGCGATGTAGCCATCAGTTTTCGAGCAGACCTAGGAAACAGATGTATCTGTTGCCGGCTGTAGCGTCACGTCTTCAGACGCCGCTACGACGGTCTACATTGGCGCTACAAGCTACATTTGTAGCCTGTAGCGGGATGTATCCAGCCTGCCGTCGCGGCGTGTAAAGGTACCTTTAAATATATGTGGGCAACATGTCTCCAGGGAATATCCCCCGTATTATACCAGAACACACGTAGCCCCTGTATGACACTTGAAACCTCACATAGTCCCTATTTTGGAGCATTTGCTCCATATAGCTCCTGTATTACGCCAGGAGCCCACACATAGACCCTATATTAAACCGAGAGCCCACACATAGCCCTTGTATGAGCAAAAAGGAATATATTTTGACTTATCAAAAAGGTAGTATTACACGACGCCCTGTATTACACTTACAACCTGTGCCTCACATAGCCCCTGTATTAGAGTCTGTGCCCCACACAGGGCTGCAACTAGGAATTTGGGGGCCCCTGACTGCCAAAATTTTGGGGCCCCCCTGAGACTCTGCCCAGCCTCCACCAGACTCTGCCTCCACCTGGCTCTGCCTCCACCCATGCTCCACCTCTACCCAAACATACATTATATTTACAGTGAAAAATTGGAACAGCACCAAAAATTATCTCAATTTATGTGCAAAGCTTTTCCAACCAGCAATCCAGATGGTTCCTTACATTAGAGTAAAAAAGGAAAAACAGCACAAAAAATTAGAAAAAAGTGGACTTTATTGCCCAATGCGTGGCCATGCCATTGGGCAATAAAGTCCACTTTTTTCTATATTTTTGTGCTGTTTTTCCATTTTTTTTACACTCTCTCTCTATTATATATTACACACACACTCTTGAGACTGTTGTGGGCTGAATACATAATAGCTGTATATACAATAAAGACTACACGATAGAGACGGCTGCTAGCTATATACACAATAGAGAGGGTTGAAGGCCATATACACAATGGAGACTGCTGATGGCTATACACACAATAGAGACTGCTGCTGGCTGTACACAATAGAGAATGCCCAATAGAGATAGTTGTGGGCCGTATAGACAATGGAGACGGCTGCCGGCCCGTCCATATAGACAATGGAAATGGCTGCTGGCTATGCACAGTAGAGAATACACAATAGAGACTGCTGCTGGCTGTACACAATAGAGAATACACAATAGAGACTGCTGCTGGCTGTATACACAGTGAAGATGCCTGCGGGACAGATGCACAATGGAGATGGCTGCGGGACAAATGCACAATGGAGATGGCTGCGGGACCTGGACCCCACAATGAATTCCTCCATGCGCATAGTATGATGACCCCACTGCAAGTCCCTCAACTACACTGGCACAGTATGATCTCCAACTGTGACCTCCACACCACACAGCCCTCCATGTAGTATAATGGACCTACATACAATATAATGTCCCCTAATCCTCTTCACACTGTAAACTGTCCCCAACACAGCCCTCAAATAGCCCTGCATAAAGTATAAAGGCTACCTTATACCCCTTCACAGAGCCCTCCATATCTTATAATGGCTTCCATATAGTAAAATTGGATTCATATAGTCCACTGTATATTATAATACATCATCCATAGTTCTTCATATATTATTTTGCACCTCCATAGCCCCCTATATTATAATGCACTCCCATTGTCCTCCATATAGTATAGTGCACCACCATAGTCCTCCATATAGTATAGTGCATCCCCATAGTCATCTATATAGTATAATGCACCCCACAGTCCTAAGTATAGTATAATGCACACCCATAGTACTCCATATAGTATAATGCACCCCATAGTACTCCATTTAGTATAATGCATCCCCCATAGCCTTCCTTATAGTATAATGCACCCCCATAGTCCTCCATATAGTATAGTGCACCCCCATAGTCCTCCATATAGTATATTGCACCTCCATAGTCCTACTATATTATATTGCAAATTACATAGCTTCCCACCAGTGTACTCTCTGATTAAAAAAAGAGTAAATACTCACCTCTGTTCTCGCTGCTCCGGTCTCCTCAGCATCTGCTGAGTTGCAGATGGCAGACAGCGATGGCCAGAAGAATGCTGCCAGCAGAGGACTATAGAAGCATAATAATAAGGAGAGTGCACATGAATTATTCCTGGTGGTCTAGTGGGGTGATGTAAAGAATGGTGATGGGGGTGTCCGCTTACCTGGTGCTGTTGTGCACCCCTGCACAACGTTGGTGTGTAGCACTGCTGTTCCCGCTCACCGGGTCCACTCCCACTGTCCTCCTCCAGGTCACATGGGACGGCCAATCACATGACCGCCGCGTCACTCCTGACGTCACCGCAAGTCCTACGATCACCCACTATCCAGTCTCCCTGTGCAAGCAGCTCAGCCACAAGCCCCGGATGAGGACAAGCGATATGCAAACAAGTTTTTTGTGGTCAGACAGAGCGCTTTACATGACTTTGATGACTAAGAGATGAATGTTAAGTGATTGAACAATTGATTTATTTGTGAAACATACCACTACGCGTTTCTACGGCAGACTGATGTCTTCCTCAAGCTGATCTACAGGGGATTGTGGGCAGTAACCCTCATTTTATGGCTACTGCTCTTATTGTCGCCGAGGTTTCCTGTAGGGTGCAAAAGATATCTGCAGTGCTTTATTACTTCATTGGAGATATATTTGCAGCCATCCATGATTCATCTATTAAATTATCAGAAATATGTAGCCTCCTGCCCTGACAATTTTCTAATGAGAAGCGGCTTTGGCAACTGTAACTCTAAAGCCAGGTGCTTAGAATTAATTTGTGAAAAGATGTGATCTTCTTGTGCCTATTGAAGCGGCATCCACGGGGGGCTACCACTGGTACACACACTTCGTACAAACGCGTCTCCTCTCCATACACATCATGCACACTTGACTCAGCTCCGTACACATCGTACATACGCGGCTCTGCTCCTTACACCTCGTACACACTCGTCTCCTCTCCATACACCTTGTACACATGTGACTCCTCTCCGTACACCTTGTACAAACGTGGCTCCGCTCTGTACACCTCGTACACACAGCCGCTCCTCTCTGTACACCTCGTACACATGCGGCTCTGCTGCATACACTTGGTACACACTCAGCTCCTCTCCATACACCTCATACTCACGCGGCTTCTCTCCGTACACCTCGTACATATGCGGCTCCTCTCCGTACACCTTGTACATACTCGACTTATCTCCGTACAACTTGTACATACTCGACTCCTCTCGGTACTCCTCGTACACACAGGGCTCTACTCCGTACACCTCGTACATGTGGCTCCGCTCCGTACACCTCATACGCACGTGGCTCCGCTCCGCATACCTTGTACACACGCGGCTCTGCTCCGTACGCCTCGTCCACATGTGGCTCTTCTCTGTACACCTCATACATACTCGGCTCTGCTCCGTACACCACTTACACACTCAGCTCCTCTCCGTACACCTCACACATGCGGCTCCTCTCCATACACCTCGCACACACGTGGCTCCACTTCATACACCTCGTACACACTCGGCTCCGCTCCATACACCTCGTACACACTCAGCTCCTCTCTGTTCACATTATACACACGCGGCTTTGCCCCCAAATTTTATTTTTTGCAAACTTTCCATTTTGTTTTCATCACTAAAAAGACAGGTTTGGTATCACCATAATCATACTGCTGGGAAGTATACCGCAATGTAATGTTTACTACGAATGTACTACATAAAAACAATTCACAAAAAACCATGTCATCTTTTTTCACAATTTATTCACTTTTGAAATTTCTTCCCATTTTACAGTACACTATGTGGTAAAATGAATAATGTCGTTTAAAAATACACCTAGTCCTGCAAAAAGCAAGCAATGCATCTGTGTATGTGGACAGAAAAATACAATGTATTCTTTACTGTGTGTATAGCCAGCAGCTGTATCCATTGTGTATACAGCCTGCAGCCCTCTCTATTGTGTATATAGCTAGCAGCCGTCTCTATTGTGGATTCTTTATTGTATATACAGCTATTGTGTATTCAGCCCACAACAGTGTCAAGAGTGTGTGTGTGTAATATATAATGGAGAGAGAGTGTAAAAAAAAAGGAAAAAGAGCACAAAAATATAAAAAAAGTGGACTTTATTGCCCAATGGCGTGGCCACGCATTGGGTCTGGGAAGGGAAGCAAAAAAAATAATAATAATACAATTATCTGCATCCTGAAGCTGTTAAGGCAACAAGAAATATATCAGTGATTTATTAAAATACATTGTCTTATCTACTATAAGAAAATAAAAGACTTAAAAGTTTACGATATTTCATCCAAAAAAAAAATGGTAATAAGTTGTTAGACCCATCCCTAGAAGAAGGAATCTGCTTCTTCAGGACATTCGAGGGTAGGGCTGTGACTTGTGACTCAAAAATGGCATGAGAATGAATTTTAATGTTTTATGTAAAAACTAAATATATTGAGTAGAGAAATACTCTAAAATATTGGAAACACGTGTTTCTCTGATTGCCATGGTATCATTTTATTTGCTATTGTTTAAAGGATAAAGATTTTTTAAATACACTAATGGATTATTTTTTATCACTTTGAGAGGCTTTATAGCTTATAGCAATAAAACATAGCATGACATTACACCTTAAAATAGGTGTTGCAACATTAATAAATACTCCCAAGTGGCCCAACCTTTTTTCAATCATCAATTAACCTTTTTTAACCTCTTTTTGACATGTAACAACCATGTTCATCACAGGCGCTGGTGTATGGAAAACATTCAAGAGCTAAGCTGCTCCATGCAGGGCAGGGGATGTCTGTATTATTTAGCCGACACCTGTCTCTAATGGCAAAATTCAGAACTAGCTGCCGTCATTGCTGTTTAATTAAAGCACCATTACCATTACACCATACAATACAGCATTTTTTTTTTTTCCAGCATTGGAGTGGTGCTTTAAAGGGAACCTGCCAGCTAATTAATGCCCCCAAGCTATCACTGTCTGCACCTGATACATAATACTGTTCTAACCATCTGTGTCTGAGCTCATAGTGTAACAGTAAAGGTGAAAAAAAACATTTATACAATTACATTTTCTTATGTAAACGAGGCAATGTGTAGACACCTTGGAGGATGTAGTCACTCTGGCAGTTTAGTAGTTAACATTTCTGCCGAATGTCAGAAGATGCTGTAGGACCTGTATGATGTCATAATCATAGCCCATAATGATTTTGCTTGCTTAGCTCCGCCCACTATGGTCACATAATCGTTACATTACACAGGTCATTTATACAGAGAAGTTTTCAGTGAGTTAACTATTAACCTGCCAGAGTGACTACGTCCTCCAAGATTTAGTCCCTGCCTCATTCACATCAGAAAATTTAAGTGTCTAAATGTTTTTTTCACTTTCATCATTACGCTATGAGCTCAGACAGGGATGGTTAGAATAGTACTATTTAGCTGCAGGTGCAGACAGTGATAGCTGGGGGGCATAAATGAGCTGACAGGTTCCCTTTAAATATAAGCCCCCTCTGGTGTTCATCCATTTTCAGCTCCAGTTCTGCCATGTTGTGCCCGAAACTTCTGACTGTCCAGAAGTTAATAATTACATCACATTCTCTCAAAGTAAATGTATGAGAGCCAGAACAAGGCTCTCATATCGATGAATTGAAAAGTGACCTCCGACATGCTCCATGAAATAGTGGAGTTGCTAGCAGGTCACATTTCGCTGCAGACTGCCCGAAGCGCTACTTGAAAAGAAGGAAGGATTGTTCGCTTTTGTAAATCACTCAAATTCGTTGGATCCGTTAACTGATTGTTTTTTATCTTTTATTTGAAACTGATCCAGGAACAACAAAAGAAAATCCTTTACAAATAATATAAAAATGGATGGATAATTAATGGATTCATTTTCTATAAATTGTCATAGTAGATTGTTATTATCTACTAGATGGTGGCCAGATTCTAACGCATCGGGTATTCTAGAATGTGTATATATGGCTGAAGAACAGCACACATGTGTTTTTGCCCCCATTGAAGTCAATGGAAACGCATGCAAAAACTCAGGTGCATTTTCAAAAACGCAAAATGCATGCGTTTATGCAAATGCAGCCCAAAACGTCACAAGCAACGTGTTGGATGAACTTATCCTCCGTAGCAGAGGTGACTCTTGGTCTTCCTTTCCTGGGACGGTCCTCATGTGAACCAGTTTCTTTGTAGCATTTGATGGTTTTTGCAACTGCACTTGTGGACACTTTCAAAGTTTTCGCAATTTTTCGGACTGACTGACCTTCATTTCTTAAAGTAATGATGGGCACTAGTTTTTCTTTACTTAGCTGCTTTTTTCTTGCCATAATACAAATTCTAACAGTCTATTCAGTAGGACTATCAGCTGTGTATCCACCAGACTTCTGTACAACACAACTGATGGTCCCAACCCCATTTATAAGGCAAGAAATCCCACTTATTAAACCTGACAGGGCACACATGTCAAGTGAAAACCAATTCCGGCTCATCAAGAGAATGCCAAGAGTGTGCAAAGCAGTAATCAAAGCAAAAGGTGGCTACTTTTAAGAACCTAGAATATAAGACATATTTTCAGTTGTTTCACACTTCTTTGTTAAGTATATAATTCCACATGTGTGAATTCATAGTTTTAATGCCTTCAGTGTGAATCTACAATTTTCATAGTGGTGAACATTTTGTACCCCCAGGTGCTTCACAAATGTATCCGTAAAAATGAAAAAAGAACATTTTCGTGGAAAAGAAAAAGTACTTTTTCAATATTACGGATCAATTTGTGAAACATCTGGGGGTTCAAAGTGTTCAACACCCATCTAGATAACTTCCTTGGGGGGTCTAGTTTCCAAAATGGGGTCACTTGTGGGTGAGCTCCAATGTTTAGGCACACAGGGGGTCTCCAAACGCGACATGGTGTCCGCTAACAATTTGAGCTAATTTTCCATTCAAATTGTTAGCGGACACCATGTCGCGTTTGGAGAGCCCCTGTATACCTAAACATTGGAGCTCCCCCACAAGTGACCCCATTTTGGAAACTAGACCCCCCAAGGAACTTATTTAGATGGGTCTTGAGCACTTTGAACCCCCAGATGTTTCACAAATTGATCTGTAATAATGAAAAAGTACTTTTTTTTCACAAAAAGTTTCTTTTAGCCTAACTTTTTTCATTTTTACATGGGCAACAGGATAAAATGCATCCTAAAATGTGTTGGGCAATTTCTCCTGAGTACAGCGATTCCTCATATGTGGTCATAAACCACTGTTTAGGCGCACGGCAGGGCTCAGAAGTGAAGCAGCGCTATTTCACTTTTTGAATGGAAAATAGCACCAAAAGTCAAATTGCGCTCCTACCCTTCTGAGCCCTGCCGTGCGCCCAAACAGTGGTTTATGACCAATAGAGACTGCTGCTGGCTGTACACAATAGAGAATACACAATAGAGACTGCTGCTGGCTGTATACACAGTGAAGATGCCTGCGGGACAGATGCACAATGGAGATGGCTGCGGGACAAATGCACAATGGAGATGGCTGCGGGACCTGGACCCCCACAATGAATTCCTCCATTTCTCACAGGAGAAATTGCTCAACAAATTTTAGGATCCATTTTATCCTGTTGCCCATGTGAAAATAAAAAATATTGAGGCTAAAAGAACATTTTTGTTAGAAAAATTAAAATGTCCATTTTTTTCCTTCCACGTTGCTTTAGTTCCTGTGAAGCACCTGAAGGGTTAATAATCTTCTTGAATATAGTTTTGAGTAGCTTGAGGGGTGCAGTTTTGGAATGGTGTCACTTTTGGGTGTTTTCTGTCATGTACAACCCTCAAAGGGACTTGAAATGTGATGTGGTCACTAATAAAATGGTTTTGTAAATTTAGCTGGAAAAATGAGAAATTGCTGAACTTTGAACCCTTATAACTTCCCACCGAAATAAATTTTGTTTTCCAAAATTGTGCTGATGTAAAGTAGACATGTGGGAAATGCTATTGATTAACTATTTTGTGTCACATACCTCTCTGGTTTAGCAGAATAAAAATCCAAAATTAGTAAATTAGGGGTTAATGTCATTTGAGGATTAACCAGCTGACATCAAGCCCTAGATTGATAATGTCAGTCCTATGTTATACCCGACCATTATCAATCTATAAATAAGTAGTAAAAACACACAACACAGATAAAAATCATTTACTTTGAACAAAACACACAGACATCCGATTCCCCTCTTTTTTACCCACGAAACATACCCTCTGACGGTAATGCACAGCCAGTATGAGTTGTATCACGACAAACCATCTTATCTCTGCTACATCTGGATGAGCCAAGAGTCCAGAGATGTGTCTGCCCACCTGCAGTAGCATTCAGACACTGGCAACTGGCTTTCTGAGCTGAGCTTTAAAGTCAGACAGTTCATCTGAGGACAGAGCATACGTGGCACTGCAATCACAGGCACAGCCATGTGTCAGTGTGAGCCTGCTGCCCCAGGTAAACAAACATGTGTCTGCTCATAGGGATGTAGCAGCACTGCAAATCTTTGAGGGACATCACTGTAGATTATTATTGAAGGGTATATTTGGCCTTAATAAATGGGTGACAGTGGGTTGTCTGTGTGTTTTATACACAATAAAAAATGTTCTCCTTGTGTTTTCATTGTAACAAAGGATTTTTGCATGCATCTGTGTGTCACGCGCTGTCTAGCGCTGATTATCTGCGGTCTATTCTTGATGCTGCTGTAACTTAAAACTGTGAAATTCCCTTTAGTACTGCATGAGTTAATGCCATTTCTATTGCCGTGTGCTGCTGGATGTGAGGTTAATGTGTGAGTCTCCACCTCTGGCCTTTAAATAGCCTCTCCTTCCACTAGGTGGTGCTGCTGATAAAGTTTCTTTATATGCCTGGAAGCCATCGTGCAGACCGGATTGTTTGTACTGCTGAAGGCCTTTCCTTTGTGGTTCCTGTACCTCGGTTCAGTGGAGGGAGGTGAGTGGGAATAGCACAGGACTGGTGGAGGAGATAGAGACTAGAGTGGAGTCTCGAATCTTCTCAACTTCAGGGATACCTTCGTGATCAGGACTATTCAGGGTTCCCAGTAAAGCATTACATCATGCGATGGTTATCAATGAAAATAAAAATCAGCCGTAAGATCAAAGTAATTCTTTATATATATACAATGGTAACAAATTACCTATGCACTAGATGTCCATGTCATGTGGGTGCAGCATATCAATTATTTGGTTAATTGATACCCTGCACCCACATGACATGGATATCTAGTGCATAGGTAATTTGTTACCAATGTATATATACTGTATAAAGAATTACTTTTGTGGCACCCCAGGGGTTAATGTGCCACAGTAACAACACTAAGGATTAATTCCCCACACAACCTACACCACTACACTAGCGCCTCCAGGCCACAAGGGGGAGCTAAAGCTGCTTCTCTATATATTCTGGGTGGAGAGGAAGTGGCAATAAGTTTGGTTCCTGAGAGGACTGAGGGAAAGGACCTGGGTGTAAAAGGGCTGTGTCAGGCCCAACCCACGGTCCACTGTCCACTTCCAGGCCGGCCAAGGTCTGAGGAAAGGAGTAGGAGAAGCAGAGGAGCACACCCATAACACGGAGTTACCCTAAACTCACCTCGGTGAAGCAAAAAGACCGGATACCGGATCCGCAATTGTGCCTGTCACAAGCAGCACAGAAAACACCGGATAAGTGAAGATTATATATCTTCACTGTTCCACAGCGAAGCAACACGGCGTGGTCAGAAACACAAAGATAAGACTCAAGTTGCCTGGCAAGTTTGGTACCCATGAGGGGAGACAGGGCCGGCAGCGTAGCTAAAGCGGCAGCAGGGCCACACACACAGCGCAGGAGTAGGAAGCCAAGGACCCGGTCAGGGTGGGAGCAACCCGGCCCCAGTACAGACTCCGTGCACAAAACTTACTGAATACTATCTGCAGTAAAGACTTGGAAAACTACAAAACCGTGAGTCTGTGTGATCCTTGCGCTCGAGCCCTACTCTCCCTCACAAACTATTATCATCTCTACCACTGCCCCTGCCCTGCATCATCCATAGACTATCATCACCACTGCCCTGGGGAACCAGGCTCTGCCTGTGGAGAGCCATTACATCACCGGCTGCCAAACATCATCCCCGGAGGTTCTGCAGCAGTGGTGGTCACCCTGATCACCCACCACGGGTGGCATCACGACAATATCCCCTGTAAAAAAAAAAAAAACTCATTACTTGTGGGCCCGGGACACGGTCCGGACAAAGACCACCGTGATTACCTGTGATACCCCGGTCCGGTACCAAGTACCCCGTCTCAGCGGGCTCCACACTTTTACGGCTGATTTTTTTTTTCATTGACAACCATCACATGATGTAATGCTTTATTCCAAAAGCCTTATTTCATGTAGACTTCATTTACGTTGTTGTATACCAGGTCCTTTTCTACTTCATTACACATTATTCTCTGTTCGGTATTATTGGAAATATATGCACTGATATTATTTTTCTTTGATGTACCTTGATACAAACAACCCTTGAAAAAAGCCAAAGTGTATGACAGAAACATCGGGATTTTTCTGTTTAATCTTGTGCCAGAGCTTGTCCAATAAAAACAAATTTTTGTCAAGTTTCTGGTGTGCCGAAGTATATTATCTGTTGTGCAGGCTTCAACTGTCAGCTGTACCCTAGCTAGCAATGAAAAATAGGAGGTACTGCATGCCTTTTTTTAATTAATTATTTATTTTTAGCTAAATATAAGGCTAAAACACCCTTTAGTGCAAAATTAAAGGCATTAAAGGGTGCAAGTTCACAATATATAAGAGGTTGGACATTATATAGCTGTTTGACATCTATCTATCTATCTACTT
The DNA here is from genome assembly GCA_033576535.1 of Allobates femoralis. NCBI lineage: Eukaryota > Metazoa > Chordata > Amphibia > Anura > Aromobatidae > Allobates > Allobates femoralis. The sequence continues at coordinate 175,495,282 of JARQOC010000002.1, forward strand.
AAAGGGAACCAACCACCCCAAATGACCCCCCCGGACTATTAATATCGTTCCCTACACCCAGCACATACATGTGCTGCAAGGTTTTTAGCTAAAAAAACTGTTTTTTAAAAGTGAAGATAATGCTTTATAAAGATTATAAAGAAGCGACGGGTGGGCGTTACTTAGCTGTGGCTAAAGCCGAGATTCTGCTGCCAGTCATCCTTGTGTGCTCGTCACAGCAGTAACGGCCAGCCCTTTTTGCAGTGTCCCAGGCTGGTGCACGGGATGTCATGCCCGTGCACACGTCATCAGCTACAGCCGGGTAGCGAGCGCGCGCTCTGACTTCCACAGCCGAGCGCAGGAAGTCAGAGCGCGTGCTCGCGACCCGGCTGTAGCTGATGACGTGTGCACGGGCATGACATCCCGTGCACCAGCCTGGGACGCTGCAAAAAGGGCTGGCCGTTACTGCTGTGACGAGCACACGAGGATGACTGGCAGCAGAATCTCGGCTTTAGCCACAGCTAAGTAACGCCCACCCGTCGCTTCTTTATAATCTTTATAAAGCATTATCTTCACTTTTTAAAAACAGTTTTTTTAGCTAAAAACCTTGCAGCACATGTATGTGCTGGGTGTAGGGACCCATATTAATAGTCCGGGGGGGTCATTTGGGGTGGTTGGTTCCCTTTAAACAGCTTTATATTTGAGTGATCTTATTAAATGATTTTAAAATCTTGAAGAAAAATTAGTAGGCCACAACCACCTCAGCAACGGTGCCTCCATTCCATGTACTACTCCTGGCACTTGCATCGGGCTTTCTTGCTGCCCTGGTGCGTTTGCAAACAAGATAATGGTATATAGAGTTGATGCCAGCTGGGTAATGTCAGCTGACATCAAGCCCATAGGTTAGTAATGTCAACGCATCAAATACCGGATATTACTAACCAAATCAGCAAGGATACAAATAACCACACAATAAATATTTTATTTGAAAATTAATCCCAACACTCCTAATTCAACATTTTTTTAAATCAAAGTCCATTCTTTTAACATCTCCATTCCACCCATTCCAAAATAAAAGGATATAATAAGATTATTAGAAAAAACAAAAAAATAAAATGAACACAAATAAATACTGAAGTAGTCCCAGCATATGCGGGGTAAGATGTGGGGCAATGCATGTCTCCCGGCAGTATGAAACGCCGTGACTTTCCTGAGGTTGTACCAGGTTACACAGCGATCATCACGCAGCAGGGAAACCCACTGTGTGGCCTGAGAAGACCTCTGTAGCATCAGTGCTCATAACACATGCTGTTTAATGAGAGCCATGATAACGTGCGAGATTTAGCGTGTATATCTCGCCGGGATCGTGACACAGCACATCTGAGGAGCGGTGATGTCAGGGAGTGCAGTGCAGTTCAAACTTGCGGCATAGCCCCTGTTTGACCCCTCAAGTCTGATCTGCAGCAATGTTTGAGCTGGCATTGCTTGTCACACTGTCACCAGTGCCTGCATGCCTGTTCTCACTGCATATGGGGGATGATTTCCGTAAAAGTAACCCCCATTTGCTTTAAGGTCCTGTGCCCGCAGTGCATTGTTTGATGCTTTTTTAAGCAGATTTTGAGAATCTGCATTAAAATCTGCATATCTATCTTGAAGCCATCAAAGTCTATGAGAGTTCAAAAGTGCTGTGCCAGCTTTGTTGTTTTTTTCTTGCAAATTTGGTGTAGATTTTGGGGCAGAAAAAAGAAATATGTACCACATCTGTTAACATCTCTCATAGACTTTGTTAGCTTCAGAACAGACATGCAACTTTTGATGTAGATTCTCAAAATCTGCACAAAAAATCATCAAATAATGCACCGTGGGCAAAAGGCCTAAGAGCGTCCAGGCAGAGCCACAGCTGTGGTAAAAGAGCTCAAGGATTCCTCCACAACAGAGACTTCTAGGTCAGGGGTGGGCATCTACAGTCCTCAAGGGCTGCAAAAATTGAAAGTTTTCAGGATTTCCTTCACATTGCACAGGTGGTAATTTCATCACCTACAATGTGATGATTCCAACACCCTATGCAATGCTTAAGAAACCCGGACACCATACATCATTTGTGGCCCTTGAAAATGGCAGTTGCCCAGCCCTGTTCTGCAGGAGTGTGTGTGGTGTCTTGCATTTTCATACCTCACATCTTCAGGACAGAGGCCTGCGGCTTGTTCGAAAGAATCTGTAGGGTAGTAGCAAAGCACCTCTTAGTTTTCATAAGCAGTCCATCACACAAGGAGTGAAGTAAAAAAAACTTTACTTTAGCAACTTTTAAAAAAAGCACATGTTGGTACATGATGTAATTTTTCACATTTATCATACACAAACAGTGGTATTTTTAAAATAGGCTCTTAGCACAGACTAAAATAAGTCTAAAAGACATATATAAATAAACAGTATATAAGTCCCACAAGGATCAGCAGATTCAAATAACATGAGGTACATCAAGATAATGAAGCAAAGTCCATTAAGAACACAGTGTAGCTGCATTTCACGGCAATCCCAAGATGACTCCAGCTTCAACAGCGAAGTGTCTATCTTTGCCTAGGGGCCCATCTCTTCTAGCGTCAGGACATATGGCATACAGGATATTATTGTTTGCAGAATCTTGTTCCCTAGCTCCTCATTAACACCTCCATGGGGTGGGCTGCAGTGGGCACCTGACTTACAAACGCCATTCGCCATGTCACAGGTATTACCAGGGTTTGCAGTTGGGGGAGTGATTATTGAAGCCTGACATAGTTGAAGAACAAAAAAAAAAAGAAAATAGTTTTTCCAGCTCACCATCAATTCATCTGGAATATTAAATAAGGCTAGTGAGCAATACACGGGCAGATCCAAGATGAATACTATAATAACACACTTGTGCACATGCCAAAAATCTATATTCTAAACATATGTAATAAAAGGAAATAAAGAGATTACACATTTTCAAGAAGCAATATCTATAGAATGGTATTTCATGATCATGAACAGACCTATAAAACTATGTATGTTAAGTATACAATGGACATATGCTATTTTTATCTGAATTGCTGTCAGATAAGTATAGATGTGGTGGCTTTGCACGCTGCTGACCCTCTGCAATAATAAAGGTTTGCTCTAAATAAAAAAAAATAAAAAAAAGTAAGTAAAAATGTTAAAAACAATAATAATTATGAATTAAAAAAAATTAAAAGCTTTCTTAAAGGGATATTTAAAGGAGATTTTAAGGTTCCTGGATTTCACAGCTGCTGCCAAATCTGGCACTGCTCCAAAAATTCACAGCCTGTTGGTGTCCCAACACCTGTAATCTCAAGGAAGCTTAAAATATTTATTTTAAAGCTCCGTTAAATTCTACAGGTTTAAAGAAACCAGTAGACCCATTGGCTGTTAACAACACCTAACCTTAGATTAGGGGTGTTCTCTGCGACCTGGTCTTCTGGAGAACATTTTGGCTCAAACCTTCAAGGAAAGTTTTGGAACCATTTTAAAATGTTGAACTTTTTTCCTGAACAAAGCTGCGTTTTTAGTAATTTACTCAGGTTTCTGATCACGAATCAAATTTGCAATGTTCGTGTCTAATTTGAATTTGGTGAACAGGTTCAGGGAAAGTTCGCTCATCTCTATCCAGCATCACTAAACAAAATTCCTTTCCCACCCACCCCAATGATTTCATCATCATCATTATCACTATAATCCCTCCTTCCAACCACACTTCCATGGGTAGTGCCACACACACATATGCATACTAATAGCAACAACCTCTCCCACACATACACTCTGGTAGCAACATCACAGCCCAGGTACCCCCTTGAAGCAGGAATGACCTTTTATACAATCATTCCTCTCTGGCAGAATTATTTAATCTTCCCCCATTTGGATCAACACATGTCATGCTGTGGGTGTGAGGGAAAGTGTGCTGTGAGCCATTAATGATGATGTAGGTGGGAGTATACGGACAACGCTTGAGGATCTTTTATGAACTATCCTGTAGTTCACTCAGTCTCCTGAGATCCCATGATCTCTGAGCTTGATGGCAGGCGACCATGATTTCACTATGGATCATTCAATGAGTGTAGCCATGTAGACTGCACTAATAATTGAAGTCCGGTATTACCAGTGCAGTCAGGATACAGACAATCCTGCAAAGTGTTGTCTTGAGAAACAATTATAAAATCAACAATATTATACATGAAGCTACATGTTATACAGTAAAATTTTCCTTATGTCTCCTCTCTTTGAAAAAGCACTGTTTTGATAATACCAATACTACTCTATAAATCACCACTCCAGCGTCATTCTTTAGTTTACCATTGGGAATGGCATCACTAATGCATGTTCCAAGCCAACTGTCTACTACTGTTCTTGGTGGTACTTCAGTCTCTTCTTATAGTGACCTGCTGGATCACTCTGATGTTTGCTGAGCAATTTGCAGGTCATCTCTCAATTTAACTGTTCAATGAGAGGTAGAACAAGGATTTTACAGACTTACATTGTGAAATTTTGACTGTTACCTCTGACTTCTAGTCAGTCAGAAATTGCAATGGCATAACAGGAGCTGAGCTGTGCTGAGAACTGCAGAATATTGCAATGGGTATATATAGTGGGGCTTTAAAGAAGAGTGTTCACTCCAATTTAGTTTTATGATCTTAAATAAGCTTTTTTGTAAATATACTGTATACCCTCAGACAATAACCATCAAATATAATAATATAATGTCGCAAAATACAAACAATAAGATAGCAAGAGAAATCAGAGTGACTTTACCTTTGCAGTGCATTTGTGCTGTGGATGATTGATGGAATCCACATAATGGTGCCTCATACATCGGGCAGGGTCTGATTCTGTGATGAAACTGTTACTTTTTTTAATGTTGGCATTAGTTAATATTGCTATCAGAGACAGTGCAGTAATCCATGACACCAGGACATAGTTTCCCATTGTTTTCAATTGTTTCTGGATCACAGAAAAATCAGGACCTTAACAATATAGGATCCAAAAGTACAAGCTGTGTGATGTATGAAGATGAGAGTCAACTCCTTTCATTATCTTCGCTGTAGCCATTGGTCTGGAGCTTTGGTTGGACAAAGAAGTGGTAATCCATTGTTGCATCTGCTGGAGAGTTGAATAAAGAAATATCCATTACAACACCCAATACAATAGGCAGAAAATATACTTTATCTACAGTGAGTGAAAAAAAGTATTGAACACACCAATTTTCTTAATAAATATATTTCAAGAGCCGCAAACAGTGCATGTTTTGAGAATTTACTTAGCATTGCACAAGGTGCTGCAGGTGATGAAATTAGCACCTGTGCAATACTAAGAAAATCATGAAAACTTGCACTATTTTCAGACCTTGAGGACTTTAGTTGGTCACCCCTGCCCTAGAAGTCTCTGTGGAGGTAGCTAGGTGGCAAGGGAATCCTCGAGCCCTTTCACTACAACTGCGGCTCATCCTGCACCCTCTTAGGCCCTGTGCCTATGGTAAATTGCTTAATGCTTTTTTATGCAGACTTTGAGAATCTGCATCAAAATCTGCATGTCTATCCTGAGGCCCGCAAAGTCTATGATGGATCAAAAGTGCTGGGCCCACATTGCTTTTTTTCCTTGCACATTTTCCTTGCACAAAAAGATTTCTTTTTTTGGCTCTAAAATCTGCACCAAATCTGCAAGGAGAATACACTCTGCCACAGCACTTCAAAACTCTCATAGACTTTGCTGGCTTCAGGATAGACATGCAGATTTTGATGCATATTCTCAAAATCTGTTTCACAAGAAGCATCAAACAATGTATTGTGGGCACAGGGCCTTACAACAATATGGTGGGGTCACGTTCACAGAAAGCATCTGTGGGGCCCCACTGCTCGGGACACCATCTAGGAGTACTGCACCCATATAAGAGGTATGGTATCCCTGTGATTAGGTAACTGGGATGTCACAAAAGGGACCCTCACAACACCCATTCACACACACCCTAGAGTATGGGACCGTGGGTGGACCCGCTGCAGGGAGGACCCAGTCCCGTGGGAGGACTTAGGTGGGTAGAAAAGTGTGTGGATGGGAGGAGAGAGAGTTCAGAACAGTCGGAGAGCTCTGTTGGCAGAAGAGTCGGAGAGCTCCTTGGGGAGTGAGGAGTGAAGGATGGCAGAGAAGCCATCATGACAGGCGGGTGATCCTAGGGGCACCAGGCATTGTGGTGCACCCGAATCCGGACCAGTATGACTACCGACCGGAGGGATATGTTCCCAGGACAGACGACCGACTCTGAACGCAGTGCGGGTGTTCAACCCCGCCGCTAAACCAAAGGCCCCGAGCTTCGGTAGAAAAGGGCGGCCAGAGACCTGGCTCATCCTTGAAATTGCGTACCGAACTAGGGTCAAGGGTCCTGAAGGGGAGTCCCCCACTGAAGATCCGTGGGAGCCGATTCGAGGCCCTACGCGCGGAGGTGCTACACAGGAGACAGGAGAGAGAGCACAGTGAGGGACTGGAAAGGCATGGCAGGCACACCACTGATGGTCATGAGTAAAGCACCTCAGTTCCCTGGTGACAACCCAGGCCAGAAAGACCCGAGAGACTGTACCATTTGTCTGCTGCCTTGAGAACCTGAAGTAAACCTGTTCAGAGTTAAAGACTGTGTCGTGTACTTCATTACTCCTGCCTGAGGAGCCGCATACTTGCTGCAGTGAAAAGGACAAGTGACTGTGCCGTGTGGTAAACTGCCTCCCTGTGTAAAAGCAATTCCCATACATCACAACTGCCCTACGGGGATCATAACTATCTGGCTGCCCTATCATCACCCCAGAGGTCTGACCTGCAGTATCGGTAACCATACCAACGTAGGTGGCGTCAAAAAATATTTTTAGTATTTTTATTGACTCTTTTCAGTGACCACCAAGGCCATGGGACCGGGCACAGGCCCCAGTGACATTCCCCCATGAATCGACGCATGGGACTGGATACCCCACAGCCCTGGGGCGGGTCACATCCCCCATATGCTGTGAGAGCCGGCATGCATGTACTGGTGAGACTGTGACAAGTGGTTCCATCACAAATATTACTGCAGTTTAGACTCGAGGGGTCACACAGGGGCTATTCCATAAGTTTGAATTGTGCTGGACTCCTTGACATCACCACTCATCACACACGCTGTCTCATGATATCGGCTAGATATATCTGCTAAATCTCATACAGTATCACAGCTCTCACAAGACTGCTAGTGTTAAGGCCCTGTCACACATAAGGACGCACTAGCGATACCGATAACGATATGCCAAGATCGCTGGTGCATCATTTTTCATATCGCTGGTAAGATGTCAAACAGGTATCTCACCAGCGATGTCACCAACGACTTCAGCAACGATCCAGAATTATACCGAGGTCGTTGGGAATTGTCACTCCATAGTGTAGCATTGAGATTGTTGGTCACTGTCCCTTTCAAACACAAAGAGGGAGCGCAACGACGTAGAAATGGCCCAGAGCAGTATGTAACGATCAACGATCTCACAGAAGGGGCCAGATCATTGGTACGTGTCACGCATAACGACATCGTTAGTGGGATAGTTTTTGCATCACAAAATCTGTGACATTACAACAATCTCGTTAGCGATCTCCTTATGTGTGACAGGGCCTTTACGAGCGCTAATGTTATCTGAGGTTATCTCAAGTCACAAAGTGGGATTCCCTGCTGAGTGATACCTGCTGTGTATCTTGAGACAACCTCAGGAAGTCACGGCTTGTCACACTGCTGAAAGCCGTGAAGGGGTTCATTATTTTTTTGGTGAGTTTCTAAAAAAGTGAAAGAGGAATGTATTGTGGTTCATTTTCAAATAAAATATTCATTGGTTTGCTTATTTGTGCCCTTGCTGACTTGGTTAGTAGTATCAGCTATCTGATTGACGCCTCAACAGTACTAGCCTCTGCCCTTGTTGCCAGTTGACATTACCCAACTTGCATCACCTCCAAATACCATTACCCTGTATGCCAATGCACCTGGGCAGCGAGGGAGCCAGGGTGAAGTGCCAGGAATGGAATATCCAATGGGGACACCACTCGTGGGGTGTCTGCAGCCTGCTAACTTTTTTCAAGATATTAAAATCTTTTAAGATTTTAAAGATTACACATGCTGCTCATGTGGGTGGATGGATGGATAGATAGATGGATGTAAATTAGAGATAGATTGATAGATGGACAAAATAGATGTTAAACAGCTAGATAATGTCCAAACCCCCTGTATATTGTCAGCTTGCACCCTTTAGTGCCTTTCATGTTGCACTAAAGGGTGATTTAGACTGGTATTTAGCTTGAAAAAACAAATTAATTAAAAAAAAAGATGTGAGTTGCCCCCTATTTTCTGTTGCTAGCTAGAGTACAGCAGACAGCTGCAGCCAGGAGACCCCAGCTGGTGGCTATATCCTTGCTGTTATCAAATTGGGGGACCCCACGCCAATTTTTTCAATTATTTATTTTATTTTTACAGTAATCTGATGTCAGCTTGGTTGTCAATTACATTTCAGTAAGTGTCTTCAATATTTTTTCCTGGTGTCATTTCTCATCATTGCACATCACTAAATTTATTTTGCTTCATTTCTTTGCCTCTGTGAATTGGGGATTTTTGGTATGTGCACACGATCTAGAGGCATTGCCTCTTGGATGCAGTGCCTCCGGACCTGCAGGAATCTGCGGGTGCCCGCAGGGAACCACAGCCTCCCTTTACTCATAATCTGCGGTGCGTGCAGGGAGACTTTTGCTGCATGTACCCAATGGTTATCTTTTCCGACTCTGCAGCATGAAATGAACATACTGTGGAGATGCGGAAATCAGGTAACTCACACTGCAGGTGAAATAATGTTGCATTTGGGAGAAGCATAGTGAGGATGGATTTCTATAAATCCCATCCACTATGTTGGTACTGTAAAATGCAGCGTTTTGGATGTAGCGGCAAGATGCTGCATCCAAAACGCTGCATTCCCTGATCGTGAGTATGCACCCTTTGAATCCTTAATAGTTTTAAAATTATTTCCATATAAAGTATGTGAGCACTTGTTGGTTGTTCCTGTCTTTTCTGTTCAAGGTAACCTAAACCATCCCTATTGTTGTTGCGGACAGGAGTGTGGAACGCCAGACCTTCTGACAAATTCTGACATAGCACTCTTTGATTCTTCTTTACCTAATGCAGATCCTACACAATCTGTGGCCTCTTGTCTTGTTGAAAATAAAGATGGTACAACTACAGCTGCAATCAAAATTATTCAACCCCTTTGCAAGGTTTTTTTTTTTTTTGTTTTTTTTTTAGAAAATTTTCCAAACTTTCATCTGTTTGCAGTAAACCAAAATAACCAATAAAATCAAACAAAATAATTTAAAGTGCTGAAAATAAATAATATAACAAATGATTTCTCCAAATCCAAAATAACAGTTTAAATGACTGCTACAATCTCAAATTTATTTAACCCTTTCATGACAATTGCCTTTAATATTTTGTAGCGCAACTTTAAAGGTACTGTCACACGCGGCAATATTGCTAGCAATTTCCCTGGCAATTTGCTGGTTGCAGTGAAATCATGGACACATTGTTACATTTGTACACGGCAACAAAATAGAACAATGTGTCCATGATTTCACTGCAACCAGCAAATTGCCAGTGAAATTGATAGCAAAATTGCCGTGTATGACGGTACCTTAACTCTTATAGCTTGCTGTAAATGTAGCATTAAAAGAAACTCAGAAATGGAGCAGATGGGGGTAAAAAAAACATGTAGTCTCACTATATTTAAGCATGTGCGACACCTGGTAGGGCCGTGGGATACTCGATAACCGAGCTGGTCGGTTCAGTGGGAGGTCATGGTGGCAGTGACCTGGTTCTGTGACCCTGGGCGTGCAGTAAAAGGGGATTATTTACAGGGGATAAGTTTGTGACGCCACCTGTGATTATTCTTGTCAGGGTGACCAGTGCTGGGGACAGTGGAATGGCAGCCTGGATGGTATCCCTCCCCACAGGTAGCATGTGGCCCCAGGTTTTAAAGTAAGGACTTGAAGGTGGTCGATGATGAGTACGCAGGGATCAATAGGGATGGGGCACAGAATAATCGGAGGAGACTGTGAATGTAGTTCTTTATCTTTACTTGGTGATCACTCAAGTTCAAGGCGCTGTACTCCTCCATGGTGCAGCCTGGCCAACTCTCAGATGATACGGGGCCAGTTCACCAAGACTCCTTTTATGAGTCTTCCTTGACCTGGCTACATTCCTCTCCTACCCCGAGCCAGAAGACTCCTTTTATGAGTCTTCCTTGACCTGGCTACATTCCTCTCCTACCCCGAGCCAGTGGCTGCGAATCCTGTCGGGCAACAATCACCGCATCCCCTGGACCTATATGGACACCTTTTCAGAAAATGAACACGGTGTTGGTTGCTGTCCTTGCAGGCCCAGCCACCTCCGGTTCAGTAGTTAAGTCTTACAGTCCTTAGGCTAGATTGGGGCAGGTCCCCTATGCGCCTGGTCCTTCCACGCACCTGCAGCCGGCGGTAGATACGGGGCACCACAAGTGGTTCCCCCACAGCTGTGCCTCCTGGGACTCTTTCATTCTTCTCAGTGTCCCTCCGTCCTGACCTGGCAAGAGCCTCTCTGCGGCTCCTTCCTCCAGGTCCTACTCCTCTCACCTCTCTCCACTCCCTTTCTCCCTTCTCTTGCTTTTTTCCCACTCCCTCTACCTACTCCCTCCTCTAGCCTGCAGATGAGACCATCCCTCAATAAAGTCCACCCAGATCCCCAGGCCTGGAATTGGATGGTGTTGGGTGTAAGTGACTGTGTCTTGGCTCGGAAACCCCTCTCACCTGCGAGCAGTAACACCACACCTCTGGAATAGGTGCAATATTACTGTGGTGACCAGTCCGCAGGGGTGCCACACATGATTAATTGAAGAGGTTTTGCTGCAATGCCACAGCTCTAATGTAGGCATGCAATGTAGTAAAGATGGATTTTACTGCAAGCAGTGCTCATGATCCACTGTACAGGTATGTTAAACCAGCCTAAGGAAACAAACCATGCCCAGAAGGAACAAGACTTCCTAAATCTCGCTCATTCATGTCACCTACTGTACATGTCAAAATCATCTCTAGAATTCAACCTTTTCTTACCATTGACTCTGTAAAAATTCTTACTGTCGATCTTATTTATTCTCATCTGGACTTGACAACTGGTCTACATGTAGCCTCACAGCAAGCTCATACTTGGTATTTGCTTCAAGATCTTGAACTAAAATTCAAACTTTAGCCTGATAAAGAGACCTTAGAGTCTCCAAAACCTTCTATTATTTGACATCTTTTCAGTTAGTCATTAAAAGGTATCAACCACCGAGGACTGTTAGATTCTAATATTTTTCTACCTACTGGTTAACACAGTACAAACATTCTTTACCTTATGCAATTCTCTATGCAATTTGATTTCCTACTTACTAAACTCTCCCCTCTCTAATCCATCCTGAATGCAGCAGCCAGGATCATATTCCTCTCCAACCACCTCTATCCTGTGCCAGTCATTGCACTGGTTGCCATCCACTACAGAGTACAATATAAACTTATCACTATCACCCACAAAACCCTCCACAGTTCAGCCCCTCCCTACATCTCCTCCCTCATCTCTGTCTATCACCCTACCTGTGCCCTTTGTTCCACTAATGCCTCACAACCTGAATAATCCAAATCTCCCTCTCCCATCTCCAAGACTTCTCACAAGCTGCATCAATTCTCTGGAATGTACATGAAAGAACAATTCAATTAATTCCATGGAATATTTAATTACATAATTACATGGATATGATGCGAACATATCTGTACTGCAATTGTATTTTCATCACATGACGAAGACATATATATGCCCGCTAATCATGAGGTCCTAGTAACATTCTAACACTCTATATAATGGAAATATGCTTTTGATGATAACATGTTTTTTAAAGCTAAGGTGCACTATGATATCAAAATAGCTGCATAAAGAAAGAACACAAATGTGTTGAAAATGCTGTTTACTTGGGCATAAAGAACTGAATAATTGTGGAGAATGCTAAATTCAGACACATTCTGCTGCTTAATACTAAAATCCCTTGTACAGCATATTAATATATTTTTAGTAATTTTCCCCATATGCTTTTCAATCCCCATAAACTGCTTTTTATTAACTATTGGCAATAATGCAAGTTTGGAATCTAAGAGAACAATATGGGTGTACATATGAATGAAACAAACACAGCCACAAAACTCTGGGTCAAAAATTTGCTCTGCATAAAAACAAGATCGTACATGATCCCTGCCCGTTGGCACTTCCTCACTATTGATGTGTTAAGAAGCCATATTACAATTAGAAACAGATGAATATAAGTGATTAGCTTTGCCAAGTCTTGAAGACATTGGGCTACGCTGTAAAATGCATAAAAAGTTTACGTTATAATGTTAACCCCCCGCAGAGTACTAGCTTACAAGTCTCATTATATATATAAAAAAATTACCTTCTCACTCCCAGTGGGATTTTTTTTTGTCTTTCCTTATTCTTGGGTCTTCTACCAAAGGCCTGGGAGTTTGAGGGTTCTGTGCAGGATCTTAGTTGTTACCGTCACTGCACGTTTTTGGACAGATAGTTCAGATGTTGCTCCTGGGATCTATAGTAGCCATTTTTCCATCTTAGGAGTACTTAGAGTGGTGACCCCTATCACCACTGGACTCACTGTTGCCCTCACCTTCCACTTCTTCTCCAGTTCTTCTTTGAGGCCCTGGTATTTCTCCACCTTCTCATATTCATTATTTCTGATGTTACTTTAATTTACTGTCATTTGGCACTGCCACATCTTTTATCATTGCTGTCTTCTGATTCTTGTCTACTATCATATTTGGTTGGCTAGCCACCACTGTTAACCATTTCTGACCGAAATAACACCTGCTTGTCCATCTGGATCTTAAAGTTCCACAGGATTTTAGCCCTTTCATTCACCATCACTGGGGTGGAGACATCCATACATTGTAAGGAGGTTCCAGATTCTCACATCTGAAGCTTCCATCTCCTCTTTTGGCCAGTACACTATGCCAGCAGGGTATCTGATAACTAACAAGGCATATGTAATGATGGCATGGATATTATTCTTTACATTGAGTTGGCTCTTCAGGACCTGTCTTACCCTTTGATGGCACTTGGATGTTGCTGCTTTCTCTGCCTCCTCATCATGGTTACCATATCCCTGTGGAAGACCAAGCTACTTGTAGCAGGTGTGTACATCTGCATTGTGCCCTGCAGGTATTTCCACTCTATCTTTCTTGACTAACTTGCCTCTCTTTATTACCAACTGTCCGCACTTCTACAGTCCGAAGGACATCCCGCTCTCCTCATCGAAGATCCTTGTCAGGGGGTCAATAAATTGATGTCTTGTTCATTTTCACTTAAAGCTTGATGTCAGTCATGTAGATGAGGTGGCTGATGGTGCTTACACTCTTGAACTTGTATTCATAGCCAAACTTTTTAACCCTGCTGTTCTGTTTGGGTCTACTATACACTAAATATGTTCAATTCATTTTTGACTGGACCAATTAAAGTCTTGATTTTTAACCCTAGAACGCATATTGGGGGCCTTTTAGACCCCCAGGCATACATTTTTGTTATTATCCGCAAAATTACTTTAGTTAGAATTTTGAAACTCCAGGTATTCCTCAAGTATGTCGTTATTGATAATATTCAGTTGTTCATATAATTTTTTTCATAGGCATTTTAGTGTAACAATGCTTATTTGGTGAAAACTACATCTGTACGTATTGGGGGCCTTTTTGGCCCCCGCTATGCTTTATCTTGTTCTCAGTAGTGTTTGTGTCTCAAGTTACTTCATTTGTACTCAGTAATGCTGGTGGAGGGTCAGGGTGTGGATAATAACATGTGAGGATGTCATGTGATTTTTAGAAGGCGTAATAAGGCCATGACATCATCTCAGGTCCTTCTGTATACAGTAATGAGCTGTGTATAGAGTACTGAGGACAGTGTACACTGTGAGCTAATTGCTGAATGCCCTCTGATAAGATAAGCTGTTGAGAGTAAGTCTGATTCATTTTCAGTTTCTGTTTCTAAGAAGCTTGCAAAGGGTAGAGCTCGTGAGCCACAAAAATCCAGAGAATTGTACACCACCTAAGAGTATAAAAGGTAAGAGCTGCTGAGGGTAAGAGGAAGAAGGGGGGACTTTACACTTACAGTGTGTCACACACAAGCGATATTGTTCCACTTGTAAGGAAAATGTTTGCATAGAACATTCTTCTGAAAAAATAACATGTCAGAATTGTTTGGAAAACTAATATAATAGAAAAGAAAGTTAGAATACAAATGTAGATGCAGCTAATTTGCTGTAGATTTCTATGCGTTTTTGTGTGTGTTTTCATATCTTTGTGTGAAATTTGGAAAAAAAAAGTTTTTTTGGTGTTTTCTGTGAAAAATTATAATTAAAATTTTGTCCACTATTCATATTTTATTTAGCAATTTTGAAATAAAACTTGTGAAAGTTATTTAAGTGTGTATTTTTATATTATTTGCATGGGGGCCTAAAAGGCCCCCAATACGTTAATATATATATTGTTAACGTCATGTGTTCTAGGGTTAACTAATTTAAGTGTTTTATTTGAATACCTGTTGCATTATTTTTTTTTTTGAATCATTGTGTTTTTATTAAAGCATTTTCAAACATATAACATAAATAAGGCGAACAAAAGTGTACCCGAACAGAAGGGTACAATGGAAACAAAGCTGTTACATAGATAATTAAGTGTACAACTTTAGATTAAAGTGTAACCAAAAAAAAAGAACAGTTTTCTTTAGAACAAACAAGGAAGGAAGGGTAACCTTAGGGAAGGTAGGGAAGAAGGAGGAGAGGGGGGGGAGCATTTAGCAGGTCAGCTAGGGACCCCAGAATAAGGGGAAGTGTCTTAAATAATAACATTAGTCAAACTGACTTCATCACCAATCGTATTACAAGTATGTTTAGTTGGATATTACCACGTTATTATGTTGCGAGCTCACCCATGTGTCCCACCAATTAATGACTTTGGTGCGTTTAGCTGTATCTGTTGACAAAACCAGTTCGTAGTTGAGGTGCAGGTTAAGTTGGGAGATGACTTCCTGTATAGATGGGAAGGTGGGGTTTTTCCAGTGCCTGGATATGCAGTAACGAGCTGCTATAAGTATATTTGATATAATTGGTCTCAGTCCCCGAGGTAAGTCCTGAATCTCTAAACCTAGTAAGGCCATCTGTGGAGTCAACGTGAGTTTAAGACCGGTAGTAGTACATATCAAATGGTTGACTTGTGACCAAAAAGAGCGAATGCCCAGACAATACCTGTTGCATTATTATACTGTATGTGAACATGGTTGTTCATAAACAAATGAGAAATGAAATAAAAAAACTTCAAATCTGGTCATTTTTGACCAAACAGAACAGCAGGGTTAATTGTATGACTAAGGGGGTTTAAGCCTATGCAGAATAGCAATGGAGACAGTTCATCACCTTAGTATATGCCACATTTGATGGTCACTTGTGCTAGTTGTCTTGAGTTGACTTCCAGGGTTGTCTTCCATAGCCTTATTGAGTTGCTGAGGAAGGTTCTTAATTTCCTTTTGACATTGTGGAGTGCCAAGTATTCACAGATCCATGTGTGTGGCATTGAGTCATAGGCTTTCCTGTAGTCAGTCCAGGCTGTGCTGAGATTGGTCGGTCTGGATCTTGAGTCTTGAGCTACAGGTCTATCTAATAGCAGCTGGGGTTTAGCACCTCTGGTGTTGTTACCAATGCTTTTCTGAGCTAGATTTATGTTCTGATTCATATGGCTCTGTAGCGTGGTGGCTATGATGCCTAACATAGATTTCCATGTCATTGTAAGGCAGGTTATCGGGTGGTAGTTGGATAGAATTGTTCCTTTGTGAGGATTCTTCATGATCATCTCTGATCGTCCTTATGTCAGCTAAGCTTGGTGATGTTCTCCTTTTAGCCATCGGTTAATTTATTTTGCCAGGTGTTTATATACCACTGTTAATTTCTTTAGCCAGTAAGTATGGATTATGTCTGGGACAGGTGCTTATTAAAAATAAAACACAAAACACATTTAGAAACTCCATCTTTATTAGAAAAAAACTCCTTCTGACATGATCCATGTCTTCTTAGCTTCCGCTCTGCTACTTTTTTGCCAGCAGTCTGCTAGCAGAGAGAGCAGGCACGGAATGACAGCGGAGTGCCTGTGTGAAAGGTTATGTGAGTTCACGTGAACTAAAATAACCCCAGTATCACCCGGGATCTTGAGCACAGACGTAAAGTGAGCGCCTCTCTTGCTCACTTCCAGGTGGGCTCCTAGTGCCGTCATGCTGAGGTCATCTGAGTTCACATTCATCTGTACATTCAGATAGCTCAGAGTACACAGATGAATGTGAAATCAGATGACCTCAGCATGACAGCACCCGAGTACAGCTAGAAGTGAGCGAGAGAGGTGCTCACTTTACAGCTGGGCTCCAGTATGGGTGATACTGGGGTTATCTGAGTTCACGTGAACTCAGATAACCTTTCACACAGGCACTCCGCTGTCATTCCGTGCCTGCTCTTACTGCCAGCAGACTGCTGGCAAAAAAACCTTTCATGTGGCACTCGGCTGTCATTAAGTGCATGCTCTCTCTCCAACAGAGGTGTTCATCTGCTGGCAAAGATGTAGCAAAGCTGAAGCTAAGAAAACCTGGATTATGTCAGAGGGAGGTTTTTTCTAATAAAACACATTTCGGGACTCCATCTTTATCACCAATAAAAAAAAGTCTCTGTTTTGTGTTTTTTTTAATGTTTACTAGAAATTCATGGTGGCTGGGTCTAATTCTGCCTGACATCATGAATTTTGTAATTAAATTTAAGGAGACAAAGAGAGGCGCAGATTGTGCCTTATCACTTATGACACACAAATCAAGAATTAGATACCAGCCACTCAACTGGTTTGGTTGTGATAACCCACAACCAGCTTGAACGCCTGAGTTACAGCTGCTGCAGAACCTCCACCTCTACGTGAACGTGGGAAACAGATAGCTGAAAAGGAATGGTGTATCACGGTTCGCGCTGCTGCTTCAAAAGATGAACTGGGAAGACCTTACTTCATTTATCACCTCCTTTATTCCTTCACACTCCACCAACACATTTCGGTGAACACCTTGCACCTTCCTCATGGTATATTACATATTGACATTCAGCATCATAGCATCTATTTAATGCTATCGCTTTGTTTCTGTGAATTATAGAATCAAACGTTATCTGATTGTAAAGACCAGATTTTTTGTACTATCCACGTCAGTGGTTTCCTCCCATCTGACGTCACAGATGACGTTGTTGGGAGAAAAAAAAAATTGTGAGAGTAACATCCGCATTGTAAGTGGAGTGTGGAGTAATAAAGGAGGTGATAAATGAAGTAATGTCTTCCTAGTGCATGCTTTGAAGCACAGCGCAAACCGTGAGACACTGGGTAAAGTACTGGGTAAAGTACCTTAAAATGGCACTATGATAAGTGTGTGCCACTTCCAAAGGAGGCTGCAGGCTGCGGTTTTCAGTGTGGGGGGCCCAGAACGCTTGGGCCTTACCATGCTGAGAATCCCAGCTCAAAATATGGCAGGAGCCGACACATTTGTATTTTCATTATTTATCTAACTCCTTCCCGACCTATGACATACCAGTACGTCATAGGTCGGCTCCTTCACTTTGATGTGAGCTCAGATGGTGAGCTCACATTATTCCCTCGACATCTCAGTTGATCTCATCACTGAGATGTGGGGCTAACAGCACCAATCGGATCCGAAATCTGATCAGTCCTATTAACCCTTTGGATCGCACTGTCATTCACTGACAGTGCAATCCAAAAGTGCTGCGGCGGGGACCACCAAGATCGGAGATCCTGCATAAGATTGCGGGATCTCCATGAGTCACCTAAGAGCCCGGGGTCTTGCAGTGACCCCGGATGCTATCAGGATTCACTTCCTGTGGTTGGTTGGTAAGCTCTGCCAACCAGAGTAAGTGATCATTTGTGCTATTCCCCGATGTGCTTCACCTCATTGGGACATAGCGCAAGCGAGCAGCCAGTGCAGCACTTTGGCACCCTATGGGGCAATGTACAACAAAGATAAAATAAAAAATAAAGTTTTTAAAAATATGAAAATAAACCACAAAAGTTCAAATCACCCCCCCCCTTTTGCGCCATTCAAAACAAACATAATAAAAAAAATGCATATTTTTGGTATCGCCGTGTTCAGAAATCCCGATTCATCAAGATATCAAATCAATTAATCAGAGATGTAAACTGCACGGAAAAAAGGTCCAAATGCCAAAATTAGTTATTTTGGTCACCGCAACTAGCATTAAAATGCAATAATGGGCCATTGAAACAGCACATCCACCCAAAAATAGTATCATTAAAAATGTCAACTCAAGTCACAAAAAATAAGCCATCACACAACCCCAGATCCCGAAAAATAAGAACACTATGGGTCTCAGAACGCAAAAAGTGCAATTTTTTTTTTTTTCAAACTTCTGAATTTTTTTTCACCACTTATTAAACAGTAAATGTAAATGTTTGGGATCTGCAAACTCATACAGACCCGAGGCGTCATACCGTCAAGTCAATTTTACCGTATAGTGAACAAGGCAAATAAAAAAAACAAAAATCAAACTGTAAATGCCCTTTTTTTTTGCAATTTCATAGCACTTGGAATTTTTTTCCCATTTTCACATACACTACATGATAAAATAAATGATCCCATCTGAAAGTACAACTCATCCAACAAAAACACAAGCCCTTATATGTCTATATGGATGGAAAATTAAAAAGTTATGGCTCTTGGAAGAAGGAAAGGAAAAAACAAAAATACAAAATAAAAAATGGTCGGGTGGTAAAGGGGCCGAATAATGAAAAGAAAAATAATTGCTTCCCTGTATTTTTTTGATTGCCAGCCAAGGTAAAGTCAGGAAGCTTTGGGTCCACTTTATCTGCACTGAGAATCAAAAATACCTGGGAGTGCTACGTCATTATTTTTTAACTACCGTATATACTCGTGTATAAGCCGACCCGTGTATAAGCCGACCCCCCTACTTTTGCCCCCAAAAACTGGGAA
The DNA here is from genome assembly GCA_033576535.1 of Allobates femoralis. Taxonomy (NCBI): domain Eukaryota; kingdom Metazoa; phylum Chordata; class Amphibia; order Anura; family Aromobatidae; genus Allobates; species Allobates femoralis. The sequence goes on from JARQOC010000002.1 coordinate 175,514,420, forward strand.
AACTTATTGACTCGCGTATAAGCCGAGGGTGGACTCCAGCACAGGTATACAACCCCCAGCAGTGAGGTATACAGCAGCCTCCCCAGTGGTAGTATACAGCAGCAGCCCCAGTGGTAGATTAACAGCAGCCCCAGAGGTATATACAGCCCCAGAGGTATATGCAGCTCCAGAGGTATATGCAGCCCCATATGCAGCCCCAGAGGTATATGCAGCCCCAGATGCAGCCCCAGATGCAGCCCCAGAGGTATATACAGCAGCAGCAGCCCCAGTGGTATATACCTCAGCAGCCCCAGTGGTAGTATACAGCAGCCCCAGAGGTATATGCAGCCCCATAGGTATATGCAGCCCCAGAGGTATATGCAGCCCCAGAGGTATATGCAGCCCCATATACAGCCCCATATACAGCCCCATATGCAGCCCCAGAGGTATATACAGCAGCAGCAGCCCCAGGGCTGTATATACAGCAGCAGCAGCCCCAGGGCTGTATATACAGCAGCAGCAGCCCCAGGGCTGTATATACAGCAGCAGCAGCCCCAGGGCTGTATATACAGCAGCAGCAGCCCCAGGGCTGTATATACAGCAGCAGCAGCCCCAGGGCTGTATATACAGCAGCAGCAGCCCCAGGGCTGTATATACAGCAGCAGCCCCAGGGCTGTATACAGCAGCAGCCCCAGGGCTGTATACAGCCGCAGCCCCAGGGCTGTATACAGCAGCAGCCCCAGGGCTGTATACAGCCGCAGCCCCAGGGCTGTATACAGCCGCAGCCCCGGAGGTATACAGGCCCCCCATCAAGTTCCAGGGCCCCCCCCACCTTGCGCGCAGCCTGTAAAGGAAAATCATACTTACCGGTGTCCAGTCGCGCCGTCCGCAGCTGCCGACATGACGATCCCGGGCTCCATTCAGCGTCTTCCGGCTTCCGACTTCCTGTGCGCGCGGGCAATGACGTCATTGCCCGCGACTACAGGAAATGCGGAAGACGCTGAATGGAGCCCGGGATCGTCATGTCGGCAGCTGCGGACGGCGCGACTGGACACCGGTAAGTATGATTTTCCTTTACAGGCTGCGCGCAAGGTGGGGGGGGGCCCTGGAACTTGATGGGGGGCCTGTATACCTCCGGGGCTGCGGCTGTATTTTTTTTTTTTTTTATATATACTCGCATATAAGCCGAGGGGGGACTTTTCAGCCCAAATTTTGGGCTGAAAAACTCGGCTTATACGCGAGTATATACGGTATTTATTGATTTTTACACTACTATACTACACTGTCATAGAGAATGAGCATCTGTGATTAGCTGCTGGAGTAAGCTGAAACCATCCCATCATACTAGAATGTGTGAGCTGATTGCAGATACCTCAAACAGCCAATCACAGATGCCCAATCTCTGTGACGGTGTCTGTGATTGGCTGATCTGCCATCTGCAGTAAATATCCCGGAAGATGTTGAGCGGCAGGAAGTAGATGCAATGGGAGTGTGGGACGGCAGGACATGGGACAGTGGGACCCAGTAAGTATGTATAATGATAATGTTTATTAATTATGTGCTTTAGATTACAGTCTCCCCACCCCACTCCCGAACCCGAACTGTAACATGGAATTTCCAGGGAAGTCGGTGTTTGGGATCTATGCACGAACACTAGGTGTTCGGTACAGACCCCGAACTTTACAGTTCAGGTTCACCCGTCACTAATCATAACAAAAAAACCTCAAAATTGTTAAATTGACAATACCCTCCACATGGATGAGTATGACAAAATAGAGTTTGGCGATTTGGCTACCTCTCCACTATGGGCACTCCTGTTCTACTCGCTAGGTAAAGTAATAAGTTATTTTCTTTGAGTCATGTGTCATACAGATGTAACATGAATATCATACGGATGTCACACACAGCCATAGAAATGAGGACTGTGTATCTCATTGTGGTTTATGCAGTCGGTTAATAAACAGGAAAAAGGACTTATTTAATAGAGAAACAATTGCTGTGTGCTTAAATAATGCTGCCGTGTGAGTGTACGGTACCCCAACCCATTCAGTAATCGCTACATCACATCACATTAAAAACGCAGCTTCACATCTGCACCAAAAACTCATTAAATAAGGGGAACATTATCTAAAAAATGCAGTGAAAATGCAATAACCAGAGGAGATTTTTACTGTGTAGTTTGGTGTGCACACATTCAGAAAGCTATAAACAGAATTCGATAATCAATCGTTGGAAAAAGGTGTATCATGGTCCGCGCTGCTGTGACATGAAAGATCACAAGGAAGACATTGCTTCAAATGAAAACTTCCTTTATTCTTCCTATCCTACGCGTTTCGGAGCCACATCCAAGCTCCTTCCTCAGTGATATCCCTGAGGAAGGAGCTCTGATGTGGCTCCGAAACGCATAGAATAGGAAGAATAAAGGAAGTTTTCATTTGAAGCATTGTCTTCTTTGTGATCTTTCTTGTCACAGCAGTGCGGATCGTGATACACCTTTTTCCAACGATAGATTATTGGTTTCTTCCAAAGTGGTGATGGAGGTCCAGCGGCAGCTGTATAAGGCGCTCAAGCCAGTTGTGGGTATACACAACCAAGCAAGGTGAATGGACACTACCCATCACCGCATCTAACAGTGTCACCATTGATAGGGCACTATTCTGCGCCTCGTTGTCTCCTTTATGTTTTACACAGTGTTTGAATAAACAGAATTCAACCTGTGAACGTGGCTTTACAGACACAAAAAAACAGATATTGTTTAGCAAAGCTACATAAAAATGAAAAATGGACAAAAACTAATTAAAAATGTTCTGGCAGCTACGATTATGAATAAATGAATGAACAAAAATTAAATCCATGGGTCCCAACTAGAGATTCACATGATGCAAAGATGACATCATGCTAGCCCTGACTAATCAAAATCCAGAATGTCAGTGACGCCAGAATATAAGGCCACGTTCACACACAGTGTATTGCTGCATTTTATGAGGATCTGTTTTTGGTGCAAAAAATGCACCAAGAAGAGATTCTCACACAGCGCAGCGTTGTGTGTGTGAACACCGCTGCGCTTTTTGCCTGCATTTACTCATGTCACGCTTTTTGCCTGCACTTGCCACTCTCCCTCGGTAAACCATCAGTGATCTCCTCTCATCCCCGGAGACTGCAGCGAGCATGGCCTCTAGGACCCTGCTGCCTGCCATGTGATTGGGTGATGTTGCTCTGTCATATGGTCTGTCCAAGGTCCTCCACAGGTCCTGTGCCATCGGGATGAGAAGAGATCAGCATGCGAGCGTGCTGAGGTGAGTTAAAGCGAAGCGAAAAAATGACAGATAATTGCCATGCTCATTCCTTTTACAGACCTGCTTCTCAGCCCAAAAGCGGGTCCTTAAAAACCCAGCATGTGAATGCAAAATATTGAAATGCATTGACTTGGCTGTGACAGCCTATGCATTTTCACTGCAATAGCGGTCCCAAACAGTGTAATAGCGCACCGTGTGAATGTAGCCTAGGAGATTTTAATGCCTTCCATCCAGTAACAAGGTACCACCTACCTAGACTTTGGACCAGAGTCCTGTGAATTGATGCATCATCTTTAGTCATAACGGTCCTGAATGCAGTGGGACAGTGCCAGATTTTGGTCTACAACCTGCAGTCTTGGTCGTCTGCCAAATGTTCCTCACTAACACTGCCGCTTTGACATCTCCTCCTGCCAGAGTAGAAGGAAATGGCAAATGGGTGTGGCTAGGATGCATTGTCAAATTTATGTTATAATTTGTCCTACTTTCTGTTCTTCAAAATTTGGGATGTATGTATATTGTCTACTTAAAGGGACTCTGTCAGTTCATTTTTCAGTATGACACTAATAGTACTCTGAAATACTCCTTGGGCAGACCTTTTAAAACATGTAAAAATCATTACTGCACTTATGTAGTTCTCTTGCTGTAAGCATCTTCACACCTGCAGCCAGTTATCTTCAGCAGTAAAAGTAATTGACCAGACTAGTGAATATTCCAGGTATGTAAATGTTATTTAAATAACCATGCCTATCCAAGCTGGTATTCTGTCCCTCCCCTCTGTGCTGGTTAGACTGAAAATCTCAGGCTTCTGCAGGCTTCTTCAAAGGGGGAGACATAGGAGTGGGGGAGGTGTTTTGTGCTACAATGTGTGTACTGTCTGTAAGAGATTTCTATGTGTTTATATGAACTTTGGTTTTCCTACATACATGTAATGTGTGTATGTGCTGAGTAAATGCACAAATGTTCTTATAAACACATAAAAATATCTCCAGCACACACTACACATATGCCTCAGATACACACAATGAAGATGTCAGATGTGCAGATGAAAGGAGCACACACCTCCTCCCCCGTCTTTTCTCCTCTGGACTGTGCCTGTGCATGGAGAGCCGCACATACAGTATACATACCCAGAGGAGGCCAGTTAAGTGATCCATGAATATTCATTTCCTTGGGAAGTGTGCAGAAGAGAACTAACTGATCACTCACTGTGATTGACAGATGGAATTATTTTTTTTTGCAGTTTACAGAGGATAGAAGGGAAGTATAAGCAAAAGAAATATTTTAATAGAAAGAGCTTCACTTGTTCAGTTAGAAAATTATATCAGTTACACATGGATTTTTGACCTTTAATAATGTAAAGGTTGAAACATTGGGAAGGTTTAAGTATAAATTCAGCTTGCACGGTTGTAGAATCAGTGACAATGACCGTGGTTCTACAAGGCACATAATGATAAGTTTTGTTTGTTTCTTAAGAATAATGGCCACTTTACACGCGGCAACAGGAAGATAGAAAGCGGCAGGTGTCGGAGACAATTGTACCTTTTACCTTCAAACAAAACACCTTGCAGATACCTGAATTACACGCAGCCACTTCAAGGTGTTTTGAAGGTAAAAGGTACAATTGTCTCCGACACCTGCCGTTTTCTATCTTCCTGTTGCCGCGTGTAAAGTGGCCATTAGAGATGGCTGAGCTTTGAAGGACAATGTTCTACAGAGCTACCGGACTTAGCAATCTTAGAGTACAAAAAAGTTTTTATCAACTTTAGTAACATTGACAAATATTATTTGATGTGAATAAATATTTTCAATTGCTAAGCATAATACCAATTTATCATTTTACTGCTGAAGAATATTCTACGATGAGCGATAGAGTATGTTCTTTGCTGGTTTTGAGCAATTTAATAGCATGAGATACTTTGCTGTCATGTGTGAAGAAGATGCCTATCAATCATTCCACAATCTACTCATCTGCTTTCTCTGAGGACAGAAAAGATCTCCTATTGCCAGAATTCAGAGCTTTTATTGATTAACTTTAATAAGATTTAAATAGCTGTCTACAAACTGGAATTTTGGCTTTACACCCTTAACTGGGCTGTGCTTCAAACACAGCATGCAATCGCCTCCCCTGAATTAATTTTCTGTCGGACCTGATACTTTGATGGAATTTCTGCTTTTTATCTAAAGTTTAATGGGTGTTAAGAATTTTCATAAGCTGGTAAATAATTCATAGAAATTACTAAGAGAATTCAGCAAAAAGGTTTTTTTGTATATTTGGCTAAAAGACATGTAAAGGAAAAATGTGATGGTAAACAAATATAGGTTTACTAAAATGTAGCTGTGAATTGTGATATTAGTGTGGCGCCCCACAAATGCAGGCATCACAGATGGGAATTACACCCGTAAAAGAGGTGTAAATACTCCAGCTGCAAGTGGACCCTAGGATGGTGGGTGGGACCCATTCCCAGCACTCCCACATTAGTTTAGGGTGGGAGATTACCCGGGAGGGGATATAATCACCTCTTTGGGGATCAAGGAGATCTGTCTTTTGCTCCAAGATCTTTGGGCCTCTGGTCTCTCGGCTGAGAGGCCAGGAGGAGATGGAGGAAGAGGAAAGGTTTTAGGAAGATTGAGCTTAGTGAAACAAGGCGGAAGGTCAAACTGGGGCGGTTTCAAGCCGAACCGGAGGGAAGAAGAAGGGACCTTGAGAAGGTCCTGAAAGAGGGCGGCTAATAAGTGAAGTCCGGGCCCTAGAGAGAAAAGGAGATCCTCAGAGTGGAGCGCCCATACTCCAGGGGATACTTCAGTCCACCAAGGGAACATCGGACCCTAGGATCCGGCCAGAGTTCAGCTTTGCAGTCGGCAACCAGCTGCTGTGGCTCGTTTATCAGCCGCAGCACCCTGCCATCGGAGCGGTCTGCCTGCTTCCTCACCAACAAGGGAGGGGACTCCCGGTACTACCTACACCGAGCTACTGGGTATAGATCAATCCAAAGCGGGGAAGAACGGACACGGATTAGTTAACGAAGGTACACCAAGGGTTCCACCATACCACCTGGGATCCACTTGCAGCCCCCCATTAAGCTACCTGTTCTTGTAACATCTGAATGCTGAACTGTGAACTGTAATTGATGCTGCTACAATTTAACAGTAAAGTTCCCGGGAGAAAGTGACTTTGCCTCTGCGAGTATTTTCCTACCTCAACCTGTTCACTTTCAGGAACGCTGCTCCGGAGGAACAGCCCTACCTGTATGGAGCTTAGTCATCCTAGCCGCATTTCTCGCTACCTCCGGCAGACTGTGGTGGCGCTGGTGATCCATCACCAGAAACTACAGGTGGTGTTACAAGAACTGTATATATTTCTCCTGTAAATAATTTCCCTTTTTGAAGTGTCACCCAGGAAACGGGATAAGGCACAGCCACCACTCCCCGTGACACAGCAACACTACCCCTGGAGCCTGATACCCGAGTACCCCAAAGCCTGGGGCTCGACATTAGCAAAATTTTGATTACTGTAATTCTATGGATTTATACTAATTTTAAGCTCTTTGTGAGCAATTTATCATCCCTCTGTTCTTTGATAACGTTAACAAAAATGTGGCTTTTTGCAGCATTCCTGCCACTTTATTAACTCCTTTATTACAAATGACGTATATGTACTTCATTGGTTTTGTCACTCAGACTGATGCAGATAGGCTGCTTTCATATCAGCGGTGAATGTAATTCGCAGCAGATCCAGCAGATGTCGCCGGACCTGCAGGATCTGCCCCGTAATGTCCGACTTACAGAACCGATCCAGTAAGTCCCATTCATTCTCTATGGGGCTTACGGTCAGGTGCACCGAGTGTGGTTTTTGCCGGATCCGGCACTTGCGGCTGCTCAAAAAAATGCTGCTAGCAGTGCTACAAGTGCTGCAACTGCCGCATCCGGTAAAACCACACTTGCCGCACCTGACCACAAGCCTGATAAAGAATAAATGGGGCTTGCCGGATTGGTGCTGTAAGTAGGCCGTTACTAGGGATGAGCGAATACTACAAGAATCGGACTCGCTATACTCGCAACGAGTAGGTCCCGGTACTCTGTACTCATTTCACACAAAACTCCAAAAATGGTCCAGACAAAAGTATTGGCACCCTCAGCCTAAGGGTACCGTCACACACAGAGATATATTGCATGCAACTCACTGGTTGCAGTGAAATCATGGACACATTGTTCTATTTTCTGGCTGTGTACAAATGTAATAATGTGTCCATGATTTCACTGCAACTAGTGAGTTGCATGCAATATATCTCTGTTGGTGACGGTACCCTAATACTTGGTTGCACAACCTTTAGCCAAAATAACTGCGATCAACCACTTCCGGTAACCATCAATGAGTTTCTTACAATGCTCTGCTGGAATTTTAGACCATTCTTCTTTGGCAAACTGCTCCAGGTCCCTGATATTTGAAGGGTGCCTTCTCCAAACTGCCATTTTTAGATCTCTCCACAGGTGTTCTATGGGATTCAGGTCTGGACTCATTGCTGGCCACTAGGGATGAGCGAGTGTACTTGCTACTATTTGGTATTCGCCGAATAGTAGCGGTATTCGGGCTACTCGCTACTCTCCAAGTACTTACGTGTACTCGGGAGTAGCGAGTAGTCCTAATACTACCCTCACGCAACCTGCGATCCTCCCAAGAGCTTCTCCTCTACTCCCCCCTCATCTCCTCTTCGCACAACCGCATACAGGATTTCTCCCGTGCTTCACCCAGACTCTGGAACTCACTGCCCCAACACATCAGACATTCTCCTACCCTGGGAACCTTCAAAAGAAGCCTGAAGACCCACCTGTTCCGCCAAGCCTACCACCTGCAATAAGACCCAGTCCACCACACCGCCTCATGACTGGAATTTCCCCTCCCACTGTATCCGCACCCGCCCCTCGTAGACTGTGAGCCTTTGTGGACAGGATTTCTACCCTTTTGTTTCTGTACAACTGAATTGTCAACATTTATTGTTACTTGTATTGTTACTTGTCGTAGTCTGCCCTTTTTAACATGTAAAGCGCCATGGAATATAATGGCGCTATATAAATTAATAATAATAATAATAATAATAATAATAATACTTTCGCAGTGTATCTATGGATACACTGTGAAAGTAGCCTAAAAGTGAGTAAAAGTTGTTAAAAAACAATAAACTTACATACTCACGTGTCCGACGCCTGCACCGGGACCATAAAACCTCCCCTCCGCTCACTGGACAAGGACCTTTCACTACCAGCCAATCAGATGGCCGATAGCGATCTGGCCAATCAGATGGCACCACGTCACACCACGTGATCGCTAGCGGCCACCTGATTGGCCAATTTGCAAGGTCCTAGATGTACTATCAGGACCTTGCAAACTGGCCAATCAGGTGGCCGCTAGCGATGACGTAGTTGTGACGTGGTGCCATCTGATTGGCCAGATCGCTACCGGCCATCTGATTGGCTAGTAGTGAAAGGTCCTTGTCCAGCGATCGGAGGTGAGGTTTTCCGGTCCCGGAGCAGGCGTCGGACAAGTGAGTATGTAAGTTTATTGTAATTTAACAACTTTTACTCACTTTTAGGTTACTTTCGAAGTGTATCTATAGATACACTGTGAAAGTATTCGTACTCGATATACTCGCAACGAGTAGCGAGTACCGCTACCTACTCGTTGCGAGTATAGCGAGCACGAACAACAAGGTACTCGCTCATCCCTACTGGCCACCTTAGAAGTCTCCAGAGCTTTCTCTCAAACCATTTTCTAGTGCTTTTTGAAGTGTGTTTTGGGTCATTGTCCTGCTGGAAGACCCATGACCTCTGAGGGAGACCTAACATTCTCACACTGGGCCCTACATTATGCTGCAAAATTTGTTGGTAGTCTTCAGACTTCAGTCCAGTGCCAGAGGCAGCAAAGCAACCCCAAAACATCAGGGAACCTCCGCCATGTTTGACTGTAGGGACCGTGTTCTTTTCTTTGAATGCCTCTTTTTTTTCTCCTGTAAACTCTATGTAAATGCCTTTGCCCAAAAAGCTCTACTTTTGTCTCATCTGACCAGACAACATTCTTCCAAAACGTTTTAGGCTTTCACAGGTAAGTTTTGGCAAACTCCAGCCTGGCTTTTTTATGTTTCAGGGTAAGAAGTGGGGTCTTCCTGGGTCTCCTACCATACAGTCCCTTTTCATTCAGACGCCGACGGATAGTACGGGTTGACACTGTTGTACCCTCGGACTGCAGGGCAGCTTGACCTTGTTTGGATGTTAGTCGAGGTTCTTTATCCACCATCCGCACAATCTTGCTTTGAAATCTCTCGTCAATTTTTCTTTTCCGTCCACATCTAGGGAGGTTAGCCACACTGCCATGGGCTTTAAACTTCTTGATGACAATGCGCATGTTAGACACAGGAACATTCAGGTCTTTGGAGATGGACTTGTAGCCTTGAGATTGCTCATGCTTCCTCACAATTTGGTTTCTCAAGTCCTCAGACAGTTCTTTGGTCTTTTTTCTTTTCTCCATGCTCAATGTGGTACACACAAGGACATAGGACAAAGGATAAGTCAACTTTAATCCATGTCAACTGGCTGCAAGTGTGATTTAGTTATTGCCAACACCTGTTAGGTGCCACAGGTAAGTTACAGGTGCTGTTAATTACACAAATTAGAGAAGCATCACATGGTTTTTCTAACAGTGACAATACTTTTGTCACCCTCTTTTTTATGTTTGGTGTGGAATTATATCCAATTTGGCTTTAGGACAATTATTTTTGTGTTTTTTCATTGAAGACAAATTAAATGAAGATAATAATACCAAAGAATTCGTGATTGCAATCATTTTCAGGAAGAAACTGAGTATTATCTGACAGAATTGCAGGGGTGTCAATACTTTTGGCCACAACTGCATAAAACTCTCTTTTATTTAGGGAAAATGATAACGTGTCACTATGAGTATTATGGTTTGCAGCCTTCCTGTGGTAATGACGCTGAATGTGTCATTTCCGGAACCGCAGACCCAATAGCAACTCAATAATTTTCCTTAGCAGCACATAGCGCTGCAAAGCGGGCTCCATAGACAGCGCTGCTACGGTAAACATCGGGTTGCTATGGGGCTCTTGGTTCCGGAAATGACGCGTTTAGCGTCATTACCACAGGAAGGCTGCATAGCAGAGCGGAGGGAGCAAAATTTAATTTCAAGATCACGCCCATGTGAGACTATTGCATATAGCCCCTGCTTCATTATCATGCTAATTAGTAAGT
>JARQOC010000002.1:175539931-175580977 GCA_033576535.1 Allobates femoralis
ATAAGACGTAGTGCATTTTTTGGAGCAAAAAGTAATATAAGAGAGTGTCTTATTTTCGGGGAACAGGGTAGGTGACAAAAAGTAATTTAGCTGAGAAAGAACTTCCCATTGAAGCTGAGGACCCCTCCTAGACAGGCAATTAAAGCAGGAAGGGATTCACTGTCTGAGGAAATAAGCTCACAAGCATTCCATAGACTGATTGGAGGCGTGATTTCATAATTATGGAATTACTATATAACTGAGCCCTGCACAAATCAGATCCCTGGAATCAAAAGAGCAGGGTGCACACACATCTGGATCCCAATTCTTCCTAGCACCCAGGGGTGAAGAAATATGGAGAACAGCTAACAAAAATCCAGGTAGGGAAACCACATTTTGTCTCCGGACTTAAAGGGGACCTAGATGGAAAATCTCCCTTGGACCTCCTAGTGAGAAGTTATGACCCATCATAGCTTTTTGAATTCTTTTAACCCAGGAACTAAGGGAGGGGAATCAGGGATATCCAGGGGGCAGAGGAGTGACTGATCAAGGTGTTAAAATATACCCACCATATATCTGCATTGCATTTCTTCATTGTCAAGGAGGTCAATTCACGTAACGTGTTGGGAGTAACCAAGACATCCTTTGGCTCCACATTGCCTCTGTATGGCACCTGCAACAAGGAACTGGTAACTGATTACATTCAACTGCATGTACCTTCTGTAACCTATTACCTTTATTTGCATATCTGACTGTAATATCTGTATATCCATTGTGTATATATTGTTATAATCTAGTGAGCTCTTATGGCGATTAAATATATAATTTACTTTCACATGTAAAGAGAAAACCGGGCACTGCTTCAATTTTCAGGGACAACAGGTTCAGCTGGAATCACTACTATGTACCCTTTCTGCTGCTGGGGTGCACGCCATATAAGAATAATGTAATTCAAATGGAGAAAAAAGCAGGCGGCACTCCACTTCTCCACTCCCTCTCCCCACACCTCATTATGAATGAACTCTGTCCACTGATATCTTGAAATAAAGGAGACAGCGCTGCCTAAATGGTGAGTGCCAACTGCTTTTTTCTCCATTTGAATTGCATTATTCTTATATGGCGTGCACCCCAGCAGCAGAAAGGGTACATAGTGGTGATTACAGCAGAACCTGCTGTCCCTGAAAATTGAAGCAGTGCCCGGTTTTCTCTTTACATGTGAAAATATATCATTTAATCCTAGGTTTCTCTTTGATTTCAATCCTTGAAACAACATGCGTCCATGTTCTAAATTAATTTTACATGCTAACTTGGCTGGTTTCTGGCTTATTATATGGTACCTGGCTCTGGTTAATGGATCAGGTTCATATCCAATAAGAAACAGGTGGAGGCTCTACTGGGCTCACAGAACTCTGTGTTCACTGGGGCTACTGAAAAGGGTCTCCCACCCTGTCAGGATTGTGAGCCAGTGTTGCGCCATGCCAGAGGTTGCGTGGTTTACTTTCTCTTACTCTCCCCATGTCTCCTTTTGCCCAGGGGACATCAGTGTAGACTGCACCAAGCTGACCTTACATACCCCTGAGGTGCAGAACGCACATGTTGGCAGAAGTGATGAGACATATTGCGTAGCTCCAACATATTTCAGACATCAGGGTGGCTCTGCAAGGTGCGTTTTTCATCATAGTGCTCCTTCATCTCCAATCTTGACTGTTCAAACTGAATTTTTTTTTACCACATTTGTAGTATCAGCATGCTCAGCAGAAACTGGGTAACAAATTGTGGGGATCCACTTTGGCATTCTATTCCTTGTAAAACTTTAAAAAAAAATGGTCTAGGGGCGTGGCCTGGCTATGGAGGAGTGAAGACGCAGGCTGATCTAGCTCCCGCTTCCAGGCACTAATATCTGCAGCTTACAACCAGATTCTAACGGCCAAAGGATAGCCATGCACAGGGGGAAGTCGGGGAGACAATCAGGCACCGGAACGCTGACCCACGGACCCCGGGAGCGACCATACAGCGCTTTTTTAATAAGAAGGATAAGATTCCCGCCAAGAACGCGATACCCAAGATGGCCGCGACCGACAGGAGAAGCGGCGGTATGGAGCCTAGCATGCAGGAAGCACCGCAACACAGGCGAGACGTACAGCGCCCAGAGGAGAGATACCACCGCCAGGAGGGCATACAGACCAGGGGATCCAGCAGCAGACAGGCTGCGACTACAGGGGAAGCAGCGGAATCGCAGCCACAGCTCCAGATGCCGGAGGAGGAGCACACAGGGCGGAGACCCGGTCCTTCATCTGCTGAGGACAGGGAGCCAAAGACGGCAGCTTACCGTTCTCCCCCCACTGAAGGTACTGTAACCCAACATGTCCAGCGGACACAGGGGAGATACGAGGGAGACGATATGAGAGAGCAAGCATGCGGAACAGCCCCTGACATGGTCATGATTGTCCCAGCAGCTCCCCACCTAGAAGGGCACAGACACCACTCCACTATGCAGAACCTGGGGATGATGCCCCCTCCAGATGACCACCTACAGAGTGTCAGTGTACTGGAGGAATTGGGAGATCTAAGGGCTAGGATGGCCTCTATCCCCACGAGGGAGGACATGGAGTCATACATTGCACGACTCGAGCAAGCTTATAGAAGTGAAATGTCCTGCCTGAGAGGTGAAGTAAACAGAATTGATAACCAGGGACAGGATCATGCCCACAGAATAACAGCTTTGGAAGAAATGTGTAGGTCACAGCAGAGAATGTTGCAAACTCAATCCAGCCAAATCTATCACCTGGTTGAAGCCCTAGATGATGGGGAAAACAGAGGGCGACGGAACAATATACGTATAAGAGGGCTACCCGAGACGGTGGAGTCTAGAGATCTCCCTGAGGTGCTTCAGGTTATGTTCAATGAGATCCTGGGAGACCCCCCCAGGAATAATATCGAACTTGACAGAGCACACAGGGCTCTTGGCCCTAAACCGGCAGATCCTGAGTGGCCACGAGACGTGATATGCAGAGTACATCGCTATGTCATTAAAGAAGCTATTATGACCAAAATCAGAAATGGGAAGTTGTGCAGATATGGAGATAAAAATGTGGCCATCCTTCCGGACTTGTCAAGTTTGACTTTACAAAAAAGGAGAGCCTTGCGTCCCCTTCTGGAGATGATCAAAGATCACGACATGACCTACAGCTGGGGATTTCCCTTTAAACTTCAAGTGAGAAAAGGAGGGCGAGTCCACATTCTTCGCTCCCCTGCAGATGTTCCGATCTTCACGTCTGGACTGGACATCCCACCTGTGTCCATACATGGATGGCCGGAGTTTCCGTTGAGAGCTGGCGGAGGATTTCAGGGACCAATGGGAGGTGTACGCCGAGGTCTAAGACTACGTGAGGAATTGAGACCCCACCGCTAGATGGTTCTCGCGATGAGAGGAATGGGTCCTCACTGCTAGTCTTCTTATTATACGTAATGTTATTGCTTTATATGCAAGTTTTTGATGCTGTGTGGCCCTTGTCATCCTTTCTCCCCCTTGTTCCTAATCCAATTCTATCCCCTACCCAACTCCTCTCCTCTCTTATCTTAAACTTACTCACTACTTAATGCGATATAGTGTTTTTTCCTTTCTGAGGGAAGAGGGGTGAGCATTTTCATACTCCTTGCAGATAAGCTACTGATATACCAATGTATATTTATTGCTGTATACCTTGTTTGACGGTTAATAAGGGCTAAACTATTAGTTCCTCCGCATTATATTTAGAGATGGATATATGGCTATGGCTAGACCACGCAAGTTAACATTTAAGATGATTACGTTAGAATTTGAGTTCATGGCCTGGGACGGGAGGCTCCTCTGTAGAAGGCCCGTTCCTAACCAGGGAATCCCTAAAGCACAGGTGCATAGGGATACATTTTTCCCAATAATTCAAATTAAAGTATAAGCCTGATATAACACAAACCACACTATCGGAGACATATCTGACGAGGTCTCTGATATTCTTTTACTTCTTGACTTTACCTTTCTATTTTAATTCTCCTCCACCCCCCCCCCCCTTCCCCCCTTTTTTTTTTTCTTTCTCTCTCTTTTTTCTCTCTTCCTCATTTCCTCTATTTTTTATCTTTATCTCTTTTCTCCTCCCCACTCCCCGGGGGCCCTTACCGCCCCCGCAGTCGCTGGGGGCTTCCCTTTGTTTGGGCTAGTTGACGTTTAAGCTATCTAGATTGATCTACAAGATTCAAAATGGATCAACTGAAAATATGCTCCTATAATGTTAGGGGTTTTAATACCCCACAAAAACGTGTTCAAATACTGGAAGAAATGCATAAACAACATGTAATGTTATTGCTTCTACAGGAGACCCATTTCAAGACTGGACATATCCCTGGCATCGGTGGCAGACGATATAATGTATCGCTGCATAGCTCCAACCCGGAGGCACGATCTCGTGGAGTCTCTATAGCGGTACACAAATCTTTGACTCATACTGTACTTGATTCAGTCATGGATGAGGAATGGAGGTTTATCTTTCTGAAAATAAGTATAAACTCTACCATTTTTACCATAGCTAATTGGTACCTCCCAAACGATAGACCATTAGACAAATGCGTGGCACTTCTGGAGAAACTGGCCTCATTCTCTGAGGGGATCTTGTTGGTGGGAGGGGATTTTAATTTCAGCTTAGAACCGCATGTGAGTAATGCCCCAGGGGGGCGGGGATTCCCTAGATCCAAGCTGAATAGGGTTAGGCGATCAATACAAAATCCTAGGTTTAGTGGATGCATGGCGGGCCCTTCACCCTAAAGTTAGAGATTTCACCTTTTTTTCCTCTGCCCACCAGACATATAGCAGAATTGACATGATACTGGTGAGTCAGAGGGTCTTGACATGGGGAGTACAGGCATCCATAGGGCAAATCTGCCTATCGGATCATGCACCCATTTTCTGTAGCATGCAACTGCCGGGGGGACACAAAAAACAATGGACGTGGCGGTTAAACGATAATCTTCTTAATGACACAATGTGCAGCTCTGAGATTCAAACAAATATTTCTGAGTTTCTAGAAGTCCATGCGAATGATCCCACGCCTCTCCCAACACAATGGGAGGCAATGAAATGTGTGATTAGAGGAGTCTTGGTGAAACACGGCTCTAGGCTTAAGAAAGATAGATGGGAAAAGATTACAGCCCTCACCGGGAAAATAGCAGCCTTGGAGTGTGCCCATAAGCAGTCTCTATCACAACAGACGCTAGCAGAATTGGTGATCGCTAGAGACGAATTGAGACACCTGATCGACCAAAAATATTTACGGGGTAAAGAGAGACTACATAGATTTGTCTATGAGTATGGTGACAAATGTGGTAGACCATTGGCACGATTATTACACCCTAGGGGCACCCCGGGTAAGATTCCCCAACTTAGACGACCGACTGGGGAAATGACTCAGAACCCAGATGATATCTTACAAATTCTTAGTAGTTACTACAGTCGACTATACGACATTAAAAGTCACTATGATGATATGGACCAAAGACAGGTGGAGGAGAAGATCAAAGACTATATTGAGATGACAACACTACCGACCTTAAAACCCAACGACGCTGACTCCTTGGAAGCAGAATTCTCTGAGACGGAAGTGACAGAGGCCATAAAAAGTTCTCCGGGAGGGAAGAGTCCAGGCCCTGACGGTTATACAGCAAAGTTCTTCAAACAATTTGGTTCCCAGATCACACCATTTTTAACGAGGGTTTTTAATTCAATATCCCCGGATGATCCGTGGGTTCCCCAGTCCCTGGAGGCACACATAAGCGTAATACCTAAGCCTGGAAAAGATCACACCGAGGCAGCTAATTATAGACCTATTTCGCTGATTAATATTGACGTCAAAATGTTTTCCAAATTACTGGCCAACAGACTGGCTCCTCTCCTTCCCTCAGTGATCCACGGTGACCAGGTGGGCTTTATAAAGGGAAGGGAGGCCAGAGACAATACAAACAAAATAATGTTGCTGATGACGCGGTCGAGGGCCTCGAAGATCCCGATGTGTTTACTATCGGTTGATGCTGAAAAGGCCTTCGACCGTGTTAATTGGAGATTTATGGAGGCCTCCTTGATACAACTGGGACTGGGCGAACGCTTTGTAAACAAAGTAATGTCTCTATATAGAGGACCAACTGCAAAGGTTAGAGCGAATGGAGGACTATCTGCTGCATTCCCAATTAAGAATGGGACACGACAGGGATGTCCCTTATCCCCATTGATTTATGTAATAATAATGGAACATTTAGCAAATGCAATAAGACAAAACCCAGATATCAAGGGCATATCATGGAATGCGAAAACATATAAATCAGCTCTTTTCGCAGATGACCTCCTCCTTTGTGTCACGCAGCCTAGGACGTCCTTTCCCTCTATATTAAAGGAGTTTGAGGAATTTGGAAAGCTGAGTAATTTCAAAGTTAATGTAGCCAAAACAGAGGCCATGGATTTTTCCCTCACGGAGAACGACAGGACACACCTGATAGAGAGTTATCCATTTAAATGGAGGACTGATGCCCTCAAATACTTGGGGATCTTAGTTCCTAGAGACCCAGCTCGGTGGTACGAGTTAAATTATCTTCCCCTACTACAGAGAACCTCTGCAGACATACAGAAATACGATAAAAGGGGTATCTCATGGTTTGGTCGCATCAATGCGATAAAGATGGACGTATTACCGCGGTTACTGTTTTTGTTTCAGACGGTCCCGATAGATGTCCCTACCTGTTTTTTTGATCGCTTAAAAGCTCTTCTCACAAGATTTATTTGGGGTGGTCGCCGACCTAGAATAAGCATTACCAATCTATATCGACATAAACTACAGGGAGGTGCAGGGCTACCTAACTTTAGGACATACTACAAGGCTGCAATCTTGATGAGAATGTTTGACTGGCAATTCCATCACAAATCCAAACAGTGGGTAGAATTGGAGCAGGGAAACTTGGAGGTTCCCCTCAGATACTTACCCTGGCTAAAGCCAAATGATAGACCCAAGATTGACTCAGATAACCATTTCATTCTGACAACTCTTAAAATATGGGACAGTGAAGCTAAGAAGGGTGTACTGACCAAACAACTGGGACCCCTAACCCCACTCTTCAAAAACCCTTCATTCCCCCCGGCTCTGCAGGCTACGTCGTTCTTAAAATGGAAAATTGAAGATGATCCTCGAATGTTCCAAGTTTTAGGTGAGGGAAGATCGAGGTCTGACAGAATAGTGACAGAATGCGATAGCGGGAGATCTTGGATAGAGGCTGCCCAGTTACAGTCATATGTGATTAAGATGGGACGGGAAGGCAATTTGTTTGCTCAACGTTCACAGTTTGAGGTCATTTACACACAAGAGTGCCCCCCCACACATCTGGTTTCTCTCATTTATGCCACACTAAACAACAAAGATCCGGAGGATAAACCTAAGTATTTTGATAAATGGGAGATTGAGTTGGGAGAAGAGCTGACAGGAGAGGAGTGGAAACGGGCCTGTCTATACACTCATAAGTTGTCAATGGCTTGCTTGGCTCAGGAGAGAAACTTTAAAATTCTCTCAAGATGGTACACATGTCCCGTCAACTTACATGCCGCTTTCCCCTCCACGTCTGACAGCTGTTGGAGATGTAATAGTTCCAGGGGATCTATGATCCATATATGGTGGGAATGTAGCAAAATAAAACCATTTTGGAACTCAGTGTTCAACTTCTACAAGGAAATGGGTGGACAGGATTTGGCAGTTTCTCCAGCAATGGCCTTGTTGTCTGTTCTTCCTGGATCGATTAAATCCCAGAAGTCAGACTTACTCCGATTTTGTCTAACAGCAGCTAGGACAGTTGTCCCGAGACATTGGAAAACCTCCCATACACCTTCTTTGACTGAATGGTTAGAGGAAATGGGAAAAATCCGCAGAATGGAGGAGCTAACGGCGGAAGTCACCGATGCTAGGGATAAGTACCTGAAGATATGGACCCCTTGGGTCTTATTTTTGGACTCCCCAGGTTTTAGAGCTATTTTTCCTAGATAGAGGATGGATAAGATAGCCCTACGGAGCTGGTTCCTAGTGTTGCTGTATGGGTTGGAGGGAACCCTGGGGAGGGCTCTTTTTTCTTTCTCTTAGATCTCCTTTCATACTAACTATTCGACATTTTATTATTTTTGCTTGTTCTTCTACTCTCTCCCTATTACTACTCTTCCCTCTTAGTAAATATCCCATATATAATAAGATCTTAAAAGAGCTCACACATGATAATAATCAATAGGCACATACCTAGTGACGAATGTTATTGGAGGTCACTGGAGAAATGTTCCTAACCATAGAAGTATATAACATGTTACGAATGAGCTATAGTCAATAGTTCATATCTTATTTGCAAACCCAATGCTGGTAATTATTACAGAATTTCAGGATAAAGCTCGTATACAACGTTATGTTATAACAATAATACACTGTACGCGAAGGAACTTTATATCTCCACATTTTATTGATGTATGTTAACAATTTGATATACAATGTTACCAATAGGAGACGTGTTGTCTCCGAATGTTTGTATGTTTGTTGATATTCTTGTGTTACCCTCTGTCCCCCTCCCTTTTGTTCAATAAAATCAGATTGAATATAAAAAAAATGGTCTAACAAATATTCTGGAGAAAAAAATATGTAAAATTTTTTCGTTCCGTTTTGCACTAATTCCTGTGTAACCCCTGAAAGGTTATAATTTTCCTGACAATAGTTTTGAAATATTTGAGGGGTTTTGTTTTTACAATTGTATCCCTTTTGGGAAGTTTCCTATACACATGCCCCTTAAAGTCCATTTAAATCAGAATAGGTCTTTAAAAAAATAGGTTTTGTATATTTCTTGAAAAAATTGGAAATTGTTCCTAAATTTTAACCCTTCTAACATCCTAACAAGATAAAATGACATTTTAAAAATTATGCCGATTTAAAGTAGAGATATGGGAAATGTTGTTTATTGATTTTTTTTTGTACAACATGGCCAACTGGTTTAAGGAAATGAAAATAAAAAGTTTGAAATTTGTAAAATTCTCAAAAATTCTGATATAATCAGAAATCAATGCAACAAATATTAACCTAAGTTTACCACTAGCATAAAGTACAAAGTGCCATAAAAAAAAAAAACAATCTCAGAATCACTGGGATACATTGAAACATTCCAGAGTTGTGACATAAATTAACACTGGTCAGATTTAAAAAGTTTGATTTGGTCATTAGGGTCAAATTTGCCTCCATCACTATGGCGTTAAATATTACCCTTGTGTATGTTAACATAAGCATGGCACGGGCAATGGATGTGGTAGGGTGATAGAAAAAAAAATAGTATCATAGACAATATTGTGTTTTCTGCTAGAAGCTACACCACTCTACTGCTGTGCCTCGGCAGTAGCAGTATTAAGCACAGGTCATAGTTAGCTTCCTTTGCCTCTGGAAAGCATATTATTGTGAAGGTAAAGGATGTAATGAAATATATGCCCCAACATTCATCTCGATCACAGCATGATGATGTAGTCTCTGACAGTGACAACATTAACTGAAGTTAGTGTTCTGCTCAGTCCACCTTTTCCACCATCAAAACACATAAAGTTGTTCATAGCGGAATTTCTAATCTATTGATGACACTTGTTTGTGTTCTGCCTTATAGTCTCCTAATAACCCAAAGTACCATGGAGGTTAAGGAACATATAATACTGGTAAAACTCCAGCAGATTTTTTGGAGGAGATGAACAGTCATCTTTTGTTCTCAGAAGACTTGTTGCTGAAGGAGATGGACAACACAACGCTAACTCTGAAATGTGTTGTAAGCTCTTTCAGCCATGTTTGTAGGGTCACCGTAAGTGGTAATAGCCCCCTTATACAGGAAAAGTATCAAGTGAAGGTCTGGGGTGCTGGGTTTCTTTTTAGACACACCCACTAATTAACCAATCATTTACTGAGCACAGCTCAGGATGTAAACTAGGATTGGGTGCATTATATGACCAGGCGACAAAACTTTTGTCTTGCCAAAATCTGACCATTCTGTGTTCATTAAATGATCAATATTTCAGCATTGATGCCAATTTATGTTCTTAACCTAAACCACATCTGGGAGGGTTTCAGCTTTCCAAAGAGTAATTTATAAAACCAATGGATGAATTTAACATCAGGTTATAAGCTTTTATTTACATAACATGGATAAGCGACATAACTTTGATCAGAGACTGTATACACTAGAAACTACCGCTCTGTCAGTACATGAAGTGTAAAAGTCAACATGCCAGTAATTAAAGCAAGCCTCAAGTTGACTTTTACCACACTCATCTTTCTGTCAGTGAATCTGCACCTTTAGGTAGTACCTGGCCAATGACATCACCGTCACCATCATCATTGTCATCCTCCTCTAGTGCCATACTCCTCTTTCTCCTTCACAAAGTAAAATAGCCATCCGCAATTGTGTATTCAGGAAACAAGTGTATGCTTCAAGTCATTTTTAGGTTTGCCATGTAAACTCTCACTTTGCCAATTTGCTGATAATGCAGTTGCTGCCTAATCAGGTGTTAAATTCTGATGTCATTTGAATAATTATGGATGCACTCAACCTCACTGGAAGATACCACATCACAATTATTTTGAACGGAAAGGGGTGCCCACTCTCATTCCTAATGTACAGGAAAATATAGGTCGCTGTATGGACTTGTTTTTGAGCTCTAAAGTGCACTGCTCTGAAGATACGTGGATCAGCAATTATAGCCAGGGATAATATATGCATGAGTGTCAGAACTCACTGGGTGAATGTTTTCAGCACATTTGGCACAGGTGGTGAGGCCATTCCAATTGGGAGTTAAATCTATTTCCACCGTCAAGTGGTGTTTATCTGCCACATCTCATCTTTATCCTGTTCAAGTGACATAACCCCCAAATAATGGCCATGAGTCACATCATTGATTCCATACCAAAACCACTTTCTTTTTGCTCATGCCAGGCAAAGTACTGTCAAACAGTTTTAAAGCTTGTTGAAGTACTATGGCACTTCAGTAAACAGATGCTAAAGTAGGATCCTCTGACCATAATCGGTGAAAAATGAACTTGGCAAACTATACTTTTACTTTCAAAGTGACGTGTTTATGATGGTACTGGTAAGTGAATTCAAGACGTTTTGGTCTTATACTTAGACCTTCACCAATTGCATGCCCAGTGTAAGTAATTTGTCTAATACTGGTGCTGTGGAGTTAGCCGCAGCATCCATAGGATGGCTTTTGTGTGGTCGCACCAGTACATCTATAAATAAACACGTCACTTTTCCAACTTCATTCTTCACAGTTTTAAAGCTTGACAACATGGGGAAAAAGAGCTCTATAGAAGATGAGTTTTTGTTATGCATCAAGATGCAACTCACCCTCTGGCGGCCTTCCCATGAACTGCAATTCTGAATTGTTCTGAAACATTCTGTCTTAAAAGGAATTTGTCAGATCATTTATGCCCCCCAAGCTATCACTATCTGTACCTGCATCTTCATTGTCCTTACCTAAGGATCCCGTTATTAGCTATTAGTGTAATGTTAAAGTCAAATAAAAGTAGTTATAAACTTGCACTTTCTTATGCAAATTAGCACACAAACTAGCCTGTGATTCTGAGATTGTTTTTTCATAACATATTTTACTTTATGTTAGTGTTAAATATAGGCCGATATTTTTGTGGTGAAAACGTTGAAATTTTCACAATTTTCAAAATTTAAATCTTTATGCCCATAAACCTGAGTTTGGCACACAAAATAGTAAAAATAACATTTCCCACATATCTACTTTACATCAGCACAGTTTTTGAAACATAATTTTTGTTAGGCAATAAGAAAGGTAAAGGTTTATCAGCAATTTTCATTTTTTCCAACAAAATTTACAAAACCATTTTTTTTATGGACCAAATGCCATTCAAAATGACTTTGACAGGTCTATGTGACAGAAAATACCCAATATTGACACAACTCTAAAAACTGCACCCCTCAAACTATTCAAAACCAAATTCAAGAAGTTTATTTACCTTCAGATGCTTCACAGGAACTAAAGCAATGTGAAAAGAAAATATGAAAATGTAAGTTTTTTCCTGAAAAATTTTAATTCAGTCTCTAATTTTGCATTTTCACAAGGGTAACAGCAGAACTCGTACACCAAAATTTGTTGAGCAATTTCTCCTGAGTACGCCTATATATTATATATGGTGTAAAAACTACTGTTTGGGCACATGGCAGGACTCAGAAGGGAAGAGGCGTTATTTAACTTTTTAAAGACAAAAGTGGCTTGAATCATTTGCAAATGTAATGTCACATTTCAACAGCCCTTGATGTGCCCAAGTAGTGTAAACCCTCCACAAGTGATCCTATTTTGGAAACCAGACCCCTCAATGAAGTTATCTAGATGGGTGGTAACAGTGGAGGACCCTGGTGCAGCCTTAGGTGAGGACCGTTTGCTGGCAGCGTCAGGCGAGGACCTGGGGGGGGGATGAGGGTGCTGGCAGTGTCAGGCGAGGACCGGGGGGTGATCGTCAGGCGAGAGGCTGCGGGTGCTGGTGGTGAGAAGCGGTAGGGGTGCTGGCAGAGGGGAGCGTGTGGCTCTTACCTGCGCCGCATTGTAGATCTGGGTGCCGGGACTGGAGAGGAGAGGAGGGGCGGGATCATCCGAGGGAAGCAGGAAGCTTCCCTCAGTTAACCCCCTCTCCTCTGACACAGGGACATGGGGGTCGGCTGGGGGCCCCCCTGCAGGCTTGAGGGGCCCCCTACCCGGTCGGGGCCCTGGTGCAGCTGAACCAGCTGCACCACGGTAGGTCCGCCCCTGGGTGGTAAGTACTTTGAACCCCCAGGGGCTTTACAGAATTTTAGAATGTTGAGATTGAAAATAAAAACATCCCATTTTCCCCACCAATATATTCTTTAAGTTCCAATTTGTTAATTTTCACAAGGGTAATAAAAAAATCTAACAAAAAATGGCACCACAAAATTTGTTCTTCAATTCCTCCCGAGTATGTCATACTCCATATGTGGTGGAAAACTACAGTTTGGGTGTACAGCAGGACTTGGCACAGAAGGAGCACCATTTGACTTTTCAAACTCAAAATTGGCTGGAATTGTTATGAGACACCATGTTGCATTTGAAGAGCCCCTGATATGCCTAAACAGTGGAAAATCACCAGCAAATGACCCAATTTTGGAAACTAGACCTCTCAAGGAATGTATCTCGAAGTGTCGAAAGCATTTTTAACTTCCAGGTGCTGCAAATAATCTTATACCGTCAAGCCATGAAAATAAGAAAAAAATTTTTTTAGGCCCAAATTTTGTATTGTTTTAAGAGTAAGGCTTTGTTCACACTGGTTTTTTTTATCCATTTTTGGTTCTGATTTTTTTTTTAAACTGCACCAAAAACAAATCAGTCACTGCGTCTGCCGGCAAAGTGAATGGGATTTTCAATTTGCTATGTAGATGTCAGCATTTTTGACTGCTGCACTAGTGATGCAGAAAGTGCATCCAGAAAATAATGTGCATGTCAATTATTCCTCCGTGTTTCTGCTGCACTTTCCACACCAACAACGCTCTATTACTTACACTTCATGGC
Organism: Allobates femoralis; assembly: GCA_033576535.1. Lineage (NCBI taxonomy): Eukaryota > Metazoa > Chordata > Amphibia > Anura > Aromobatidae > Allobates > Allobates femoralis. The sequence continues at coordinate 175,553,529 of JARQOC010000002.1, forward strand.
GAGTCCAGGTGGTCTTCCTTTCGGGCATTGTCAGGACCTGCAGGTATGGTACTGACTGGACCTGCCTTTGTGACTCAGCCTGAAAGTCGCATGGCCAAGGTCCTGTAAGTACTCATACTACCTGCAGGTCCTGCAGGTCCTCACTTGGGAGGGTAAGAGAATTTGGGTGTCCCGGTCTGTGTGTCTATGTCCCCCAAAGACTGAGTGAAAGAGCAACAAAAATGGATAAAGCATTTGTGATGCTTTTTTGCAAAAATGGAGCACAAACGCTCTGAGCGAATGAAGCCTAACAGGAGAAAATGTGTAATTTCTCTTGAGTACACAGATATCTTATACTTGATTGAAAACTACTTTTAAGGTACAGTGCCAAGCTCAAAAGGAAAGGAGCGCTATATTGGATTTCAAATTTAGAGGGAATTGTTTGGGGGTGCCATATCGCAGAGTGACTTGGCAGAGCTCCTGAATAGAAAAGCAGACCACCAAGTAAAGGACCTCATTTAATTTTTTTGTTTATTTTTTAACATAAATATACTTATTTATTGGTATAGTGTTTTTCTTATTTATTTGGCTTTTTATTTATTTATTTTTTTTTCTATTTTTACATTTTTTAAAACTTTTTTAACTTCTTTTTTACTTAGTCCCCATATGGGACGTTACTTTTTATTGCCCCTATTGCTCATATAATCCATTACAATGCACTAGCATTGCAATACATTATATGTCATGGTGCACTGAGAACACTGACAGATCTCATAGGCTGGTTTCACACTGCGGTTTTTCAGTGATCAGGTTCGATCAGGTTTGTGTGCCAAAACCAGGAGAGGAACTTGCAGAGACAAACTATAATTGAAAGATTGACACCTGTTCTGAGTTTTGGAGTCACTCCTGGTTTTGAAACACAAAACCTGACCTGACCTGATCTGACCGCCTTACACAATGCTCCTGGCATGGTGCAAGAGGCTTCCCAAAGTAACAACATTTATCCTTTTTGAGAGTGACATGTCAGGTCTGACATGCCATTATGAGGAGACTTCAACACCTTGCATGCTCCTCTGTGAAATTAAAGATGCAAATTGCCTCTTGAAAGAGAACTTGAATTCTAGTGCTACCTATTAGATGTAGCAATCCTAAAAGTCAGCTTTAATGAGCTTTTTCATATGGCCACAGATATAAGCCAAACCAGAAACGTAATTTGCAGTCACAGTGTTTTAAGGTGTTTGCCCCTCGTCAGTGCAAAGTATAAGATCTGATTTGGGTAGGTGAAAGGCTAAGAAAATCTAAGAGACAACATTTATCCTTTTAGAGAAGGACATATCAGGTCTGGCATGCCAGTATGAGGAGAATTAAACACTTTGCATGCTCCTCTAGGTTAATTAATTATGCAAATTGCCTCTTAAAACAGGACTTGAACTCTAGTGCCACCTATTAGAAATAGAAATCCTAAGGGTACCTTTACACGTCGCAACATTGTATGCAATTCCACTTGCAACTTACTGGTTGCAGTGAAATCATGGACACATTGTTACATTTGTACACGGCCACAAAATAGAACAATGTGTCCATGATTTCACTGCAACCAGTAAGTTGCAAGTGAAATTGCATGCAATCTTGCAACGTGTAAAGGTACCCTAAGTGTCAACATCAACCATTTAACAAGCCTTTTCGTGGAACCAAGGATATAAGCCAAACTAGACACTCAATTTGCAGACACAGTGTTTTTGGGTGTTTTGTAAGTGCAAACCATGAGATCTGATTTGACAAGATTCAATTTGATCATATAATTTCCAAGAAAAGCATGCAAGGCATTTAAGTCTCCCTATACTGGCATGCCAGACCTTATATGTGACTCTCCAAAGGGAAATGTTGTCCCTTATGGGTCATGGAGGGGTTAATCACCAATTTGCTTCTTTTTACAGCCCTTCCTAGCCAAACCCAAATAGTAACACTGACTTCCCTGAGACGTTTGTGAACGGAGTCTGTGTACAGACATAAGGTGTTGGCTACTGACCCTGAACTTAATGGGGCCGTCACACGCGTCAATGTCGTCAGTGATCTGATCGCTGACGACATTGACGGATGATTGCTGGTGAGCTGTCACACAGGCAGACTCACCAGCGATCATTTTACCAGCGACATCGTGGAAATGATTTCTATATCGTTTCCATGATGACTGCAGGCTGGTATCCAGGGTAAACTGCGGGTAACTAGGCAGCGCACCCTGCCTAGATACCCGATGTATACCTTAGTTACCAGCCTTCTCCGCTCACCGGCTGGTATCTAAGGTACACAGCGGGTAACTAGGGACCCTAGTTACCCGCTGTGTACCTTAGATACCAGCCGGTGAGCGGAGAAGGCTGGTAACTAAGGTATACATCGGGTATCTAGGCAGCGCGTGCTGCCTAGTTACCCGCAGTTTACCCTGGATACCAGCCTGCAGACATCTGGGCACCCACGGATTCCTGCAGGTCCAGAGCCTCCAGACCGTGAGTACATACCCTTACTGATGCTGGGAAAAGCACTCTCTTGGGGTACACAAATATTATGCATCTGAATTGATGGCCAGAGTACCATCGCTATGCAGAGTTCAATTACAGTACAAAAGACGTAGTTGCAGAAACAAAGGGAAAAGGTTCATTAACAAGCAGGAAAAGGCAGGGATAAAGCAGATTCACAGGGGGATATACTGTAGCAAGACCAAAATTAACAATTATTGCAGTTCCTAGCTGGGACACTTAGACACATGTCGCTCCAGCTATTACAAATGAATATTCAACAGTAGATTTGCAAAGCAAGAAATACGTGAAACTATACTACACCTACAACCTTACTCCTTACTGGCCTCTACTACTCGAGCAACATTGCTACCGTGCTCTGTTTACAGAGGCTTTTACTACGCCCTAATGTAAAGACTCACGTGTGACAGATCGAGAATAGGATACCCTGCTCAGGTCACTTCTCAGGACAAAAGAAGGGCATTCATTGAAAAATCGAAATAATATCGCTTCAGAAAGATGAAAGTGATTTATTCTCTTGTCATTAAGAGTTTTTTGGACATGCAAAGAAATGCATTAAAGTTACTTTACTCATTGACAGATGCAGAAACAGTTGTCTATTGAAAGTGGTTAATTCAAGACATTAGTCAAAATATCGCTATCAATCAATATAATGAGTAGTTTAACTAGGAAATCCCATAATAACAAAATAATATGAAATTCTGCATACAATTCCTTAGGAGTTATGTTTTCAATTATTTTACATCTATAAAGCAGAAATGTTATTCAGAGCATAATTATCCTATACATATGTAAAGTGTGAAATGATGAGTTGCAGAGACTGTCTACATTATAGGCAGAATGTTTTATGGATTTAGGTCTGTTATGATGTCTTGCTCGGTATAACATGCATGTAAAACATTTGGCATGCTGGGCTATATTTTGTATTTAGAAAGACAAGAAAGATAAGATGTGAAATGTTTACCCTTCTAATGAAGGCTACGTTTCCAATCAAGGGAAGTTGTTTATTTTTAAACTTTTTTTAAGTCTATTAAGTAGTATAATTTGTAAACCTGGACTCTTTTAAATCTTTTTGGATATAATGAAAAAGTTTAAGGCACAATTCTTGTGTACCAGGAATCAAACATTATCAAAATATTATGGTCCTTCAAATATCTCTAATAAAATCTGTTAGCTGAAGGAGGGCACTGACATGTTTTAAATATTGAGTAATCCTGAAGTTCTTGGTAATGGGCAAACTCCACTGTTCTGCCTGCAATGATTAAAACATCGGCAGACGTTTCATAGTGAGTTTTTGTTTCTGAGATATGTGATCATATAATTCCAACCTAAATGGTTTTCCAGGAATATACTGTACTTTGATGACCCATGCTAATTTTGGTCAGAAATAGTTTGAAGGCATGAATGAGAAGCTTCAAGTGTCACCTTAAGACTCACCTATTCCGTCAAGCCTACAACCTGCCATGAGACCCAGGAGACCGCCCCATAACTGATATTCCCCCATCCTACTGTATCCCCACCCGCCCCTCCTAGACTGTGAGCCCTTGTGGACAGGGTCCCCTCCTCTCCTGTACCTATATGTCCTGATTGTCTAGAGTTATTGTAATTGTGCTTGTCTCCCCTATCCTCATGTAAAGCGCCATGGAACCTAATGGCGCTATATAAATAAATAATAATATAAATAATAATGAGCCATTGTGCGTAAATAAACAATAATCGCTAATTTAATGTAATTGTTCTGGCCATTTATGTGCAGTAAAGAAAGTATTTATAGTTTTACACCTGGTACAACTCGTAGAGGTAATACGTTATCCCTCTATGATGTTTAAATGTGTTTAATACAAACTAGCTGCATTGCTACAGATGCAGGTGTCTTGGCTTTAAGATCAGTGTGTTCTGACGGACCGCCCCCCTGTTTCTCATGGCGGGTTTACACGTTGCTATATCGTAGTCCGATTTCAATCAAAAGTCACGTGGTTCAATCGTTGGAGCCGATATCGTTCCTGCGTTGTATGGTGTGAACGTCCAATACGATGCAGGAACGATGTCAATGCGATATCAGGGATTGAATGAGCGTGCTATTCAATGCTCCGATATTGAATAGACATTGAAGCCTGATCATGCTGTGTGACAGCCTAACTACGATGCGATGTTCTACGTCACCCATTCACTCCCATGTTAAAGGATCGTTCCTGGGTTGGGGGGCGTAGACATCGCACGGACGTTGTATTCCGATATCGCAGCTGTAAACATCCAATGCGATGCGGGAGAAACGTGCACTAAATGCGCGCTCCCGCGCCATTGAGTTGCGATATTGCAATGATATTGAAGCATGTAAACCCACCATTAGAGAAGGAGAGATGTGCAGACATTTCCCAGGCTTCAAAGATAAGACATGTCCTTGGTTCCTGCTCCCTCCTTGCAACTAATTCCCCTATCCAGCTAAATCCGGTGAGGATTGTAGTTAAGACTAAATCTGTATGTTAGAATCTGTGTGTGCAGGTTATGATTCAGCCACTGTTGCAGAAATATTGTTTAGTAGAAGTGTGTTATGCTCTGTAATCCTCCATCTTGACTTAGTGTCCCTTGCACTGCATACAGACAGATGTTACCTCTGTGTAGAATAGTGCCTTTTGCTATGAATCGTGTCACAGTTATTAATGTTTAATTGTATTCTGTGTTATATTATCACTGTGCTGGTTTCTGTGATGTTCCCAGCACTGACTGATATTATTTGTACCTTGTAGTTTTTACCATGCCAAATTCATATCATCGTACCAATAAACTAAGGCTACTGAAACTCACAGTCTGTTTACTTGTGTTATGAAGAAGGGTTAAGCTGTATGCTGGAATCCACAAAGCACCAGACGTGGAAGAAGGCAGAATAGTATTCAATGAATACTCATGAAAATCTCCTTAAGGGTATATCTCCACTGAACCTTCTGCAGCAGAAAATGCACAAACAAATCTGCAGCAGAAAAACATGCTTTGTAATAGTGAAATCTAGGATGATATTGCCAGAATAAATTTACAATCTTGCAGATTTCACATCAATTTAGGCTGCAGACTTTTTTCTGCAGCATCTTCATGACATTCTCAAATTTGTCCTTAACTCTGTTGCCTAACTAATCCACCTCTCTCCTCGCTACTCCCCTGCTTCTTCCCTCTGCAAATCCCTCCATTAGCTCCTAATTCCACAACAAATCTAATTGAAACTACAAACACTAACCTACAAAGCCATCCATAACCTGTCTCCTCACTTAATCTCCGGTCCTCCCAAGACCTCATTCTCTCCTCCACATTTATTTGTTCCTCACCCAAGCACCTCCAAGACTGCTCCTGAATATATGGCCAGGGTCACACATACCATCTGTTTTTGGCTTAAATCCGTTTTTGGGAACATTTTGGACATTTTTTTTTCAAAGTCCAAAAACGCATATGCGTTAACGCATGTGTATGTGCGTTTTTCAAAAAACACATGCGTTTTTATGCAGCATCCCAAAAACGTTGCTAGCAGCGTTTTTGCGGTGCTTTAAAAAAAGCATGCATTTTTTTAGCATGGGGCCCTATGGGAGACGCATGTGTTAACGCATGGCACATATAGGCACCATGCGTTCACGCATATGCGCTTTTGGTGAAAAAATTACTAAGTCCAAAATGTCCAGGACCTCAGGGGACACTATTGGCATCCTTAGAAAACAAGATCTGGTTTTCTAAGGGCTTAAAAAGGCGCAGGGGCATATGTGACCTTGGCCTATCCCCCATCCTCTGAAATTCTGTGCCCCAACAGTCCAATTATCCACCACACTCAGATCCTTCTGATGGAACCTGAAAACCCATCTTTTCAGGAAAGCTTACAGCCTGCAATGACCACGTTGCCGTCTCACCACCACTACCACCACAGGGGCCACCTCACCACCAAAACGACCGGAGCTGCTGCAACCCCCGGCCTACTTTCTCCTCTCTATCATCCTATAGAATGCAAGCCCGCAACTGCAGGGTCCTCTTTCCTCTGTACCAGTATGTCATTGTTAATTTCTTTATTGAAAATTATATCTATATTTTTGTATGTAACCGCTTCTCATGTATAAAAATAAAAATATTAATTCTGTAAAATCTCATTCACATTGATATAACTGTAGAGACAAATGGGTAAAAAGGGCCAAACAGTGCAATGGATGAAGCAGTACCAGCTCTTGATACAACTTGCTTGTTTACTTGTGACTTATAGAAAGAGTTGAGAATGGTGAATACAGAAACTCACGCAAAAGCTGTTGATGTACTAAAGAAAATTATCAAGAAAATAATAAAACCACTGCTCCCTATACATTTACAGTGATTAAATATGGCAACAAAATTAAACCGCAAAATTAAATTTAAACCGCTCAGCTGATGCGGTCATGTGATGCATCAGCTGGGAGGAAAAAATGGATCCTGTTCTGTCCTTTTCAAAACGGACAGAACAGGATCCCAAAAAACGTGGTGTGAAGCCAGCCTAACATTGTCATCAATCTCTTGGATTACAAATCTACCAAAGTGGAACTTGTTGAACTTTCTAGGAGACTCTCTTTTTGTCCTACAAATGCTCTAGTTAAAATTGAACTTTGCAGTGACATGAAAGATTATGTCAGGAGACTATGCCTGAGGGAGTTTTACAGTGACAAAAAGGTTCCATAATGCACCTTGGCTGAAGGAAGAGGGATCCTGGCAACCAAGAAAAGGTCAAATTGGACACCTGCTTCTATAAGCAACTCCTATAGACATCTTCAGACATTTGGTAAAATCCACTATCTTACATACACAGAAGAGGCAACCATCCAACATTAGTACCCAGGAGAGAAGGGCCATACAGTTTTTTAAAACCAACAAAGAAATCATCATTAAATCTGCAGAAAAGGGTGGTGCAAGTGTCATGATGAACAAATCAGACTACCTGAAGGAAGCAAACAGAGAATTGATGGAAACACGCTACTACAAAAAATTGTAGTCTGACCCTACACATTACTACTACAAGGAATTAAACAAGCTGGTCTCTTGTCTGCCTGACAAATCCTTAATGGTACCTTACACACCGCTACAAAGGTTATAAATCCACCGGGTGTCGGAGACAATTGTACCTTTTACCTTCAAAACACTGCGAGGTAGCGGTGGGTAATTCAGGTTGTTGCCACCGGACTCTTTGGATACCTGTTTTCCCAGCCGTGCTCAAAAACAAGCAGGTATAAACCCTATGGTAGTGGCGTGTAATCGGGGCACAGGTACGGTATTTGAGTTACCTGGGGCGTGCTTGAGCATCATGTATACCACGCCCCATCAGCTATCATTGGTGGGGAGTACTGTGTACCCATTGGCTGTCCCTGCAAAGGGCGGCATATTTAACGATCTGATCAGTCACTACACATTTGCTATAGCGTCATGTATTAGCCAGCCTCCCTGTGCTGGCTGGCCAATCATGATATTATTGCATTGTCCAATCACCGTACGAGCGTCTCGTAATCTACAACTCTGGCACACCTAGGTGTTGTCCCTGCTGCCCCAGGTCCTCCCATATTCCCTTGTGGTAGCGGCGTGTAAATCAGGGAAGGTGCTCTACAGAAGGTAACCATGGGCACCCGTCGGTGCTTACAGGGATCGAAAAAACCTACTGTGGAGCACCTTGTAGCGGCGTGTAATTGCGGTATCAGGTACCGTTAGGAATCGTTGGAACGCGCTCGTACACGTGCGACACCCGTGGTTTCTAACCTTCGGTAGCGGTGTGTAAAGGTACCATAAGAGCTAATGATCTGATACAAGAAAGTCCATGAACAGGTACATTCTACATGCTTCCCAAAATCCACAAACCTGTAAATCTAGGAAGACCTATCATTTCATGTGTAGGCTCTGTCAACGAACAAGTTTCTAGATGAGCAGAGGGTGTTCTTAAACCCTTGGTAAAAGAGACACCTAGCTACATTCAGGACACAACTGACCTATTGAGTAAACAATCAGCAATAAGTCCTCTACCCGAAGGAACCATCTTTGCCATCAGGGCCTTATTTGCCACTAGAGGGCCTGTGTCTAGAGTGGCAGGTTTCAGAGGGCGCAGTCACGATCAAAAGAAAAAATATATATTTTTTAAATCTTCTCCCTTCTTCAAACTTTTTATGAAATCTGGCATGATTTTTGAGAAGGGGGAGTGCCGCATTTATTTGTAATCTCGCCTTTAAATCATGATTACAAATGAGTCTGTGAGCGCTCCAACACTTCCGGGGTCAGTGGAGTCTATTGAGCTCCTGGCCCCAACGTGCAGCTGTGCGGTCACACTGCAGAAGTCAGCATCATGATGTGTCATCACAATGCCGTCGTCTCTACAGAGCGCCATACTGGAGAAGAAGAGATGTCGCTGGTTCCTGGAGTGTGGAGAATGGAGCCATGTAAGCAATGAATAGCTGAAGATAGTGCCAATACCAGCCTGGTGTATGCAGTTTGGAAAACAGGGGATAATGGAGAAAAGTAGTTGGGTGTGTAGTAAGGATACTGAGGGGGGGGAGTGCACAATGAAGTGGGGGGCACAGTATGGAGACTGGGAGGAGGGTGAGAGTCGAAAATGAAGGGAGTTCATAGCATGGAGACTGGGGGGATGGGGAGAGTGCAAAATGAAGTAGTAGGGCCGCAGTATGGACACTGAGGGGGGAGAGTTAAAAATGAAAGGGGGCTGCAGCATAGAGACTGAGGGAAGGGGGAGAGAGCAAAATGAAGGGGGTGTGCTGCATGGAGAATAAGGAGGGAATGGAAAATGAGGGGGTGCACAGAGTGGAAAAGGAGGGGTGAGACTGGTGGGCAATATGGAAAATGGGGGTTTGGTATGGAGAATGGGAGCGCACTATGGAAAATGTGGGGTGAGAATGGGGGTACAGTGTGGAATAGAAGTAACATGGAGAATGGGGTAGCATGGGAGGGGACATTACAACAAAAACAACGTCCACATGACTAGTATATCTGTTTCATGCGTAGATATGCTAGTCATGTTGATGCTGTCTTTGTTGTAATGCACTCACAATTTGGAACAAAAGAAGAATCTGTGTTTCCGAGGTAGATCTGGTTATTTTATTTGGATTTATTTAGCTATAATGAGGCTTGTATTTGCGCTCCGTGGCCACTGATCATATGGGCCCACTGATTAAGCTGATGTAATATTCAGCTCTCAGTGCCAGCTTCAGCGCTGAGAGGTGATGGGTGGGAAGAGTGTAGTGAATATTACTTTAGCTTAATGAGTGTGCCCACTTGATCAATGGCTGCAGCTCCAGCCTGCTCCAGCCTCCATTCACTGCTTGAAAGACCTTTCCCCCCCACCCCGACAGCATAGTACCCTCACTTAAGTATAAGCCAAGCTACTGACGGTGGTTCTGGTGATGTATTTCTATATTGACAGTGGTTCTGGTTATGTATCGCTGTATTGAAAGTGGTTCTGGTGATGTATTACTGTACTTATGGTGGTTTTTTTGTAGTCATGTAGGTGTTGTAATCTTTAACTTATCAGACTTGATCCTAAAACATTTTGGGGTCAGTATGCTGGACTTAAAATACAGTTGTCTGAATGTCTGTCAGCCAAACAAGTAATTAACTAAAGCCCCCACTATAGATAGCTGTGCAATCACTGGCCTGGCAGCGATCTTGCTCGGCTCTCCCATATATAGGAATACTCATTCTTCCAAGTGTTCCTGTGTTCTCTATTGGATCTACTGCTAGAAATTTCTGGCAGCAGTTTATCACTTACAGAACAAAAGGATCTATAGTCTGTAATTAGACATGCTGAATCGATCTGTACTCGGAACCGGGCCCTCTGGACATCGTCGGGGCTGTGGGATGCTGTTATGGTGGCATGACCCGGTTCGTGATCTCCTATTGGGTGGTCAGTAAAAATAAAATAAAGTAAAAGAGTTTGTTGTGACGCCACCTGTGGAAGGCAGCCAGTAGGGGGCTGCTGCTGCGGTTCGGGACCTCTGGGGATGGTGGACTGGCAGCTATGATGGTATGACTCCCCACGGGAGGAGCGGGTCCCCAGGGTAACCGTTGGAGTCTGTGGAGGTAGTAGGCCATTGGGGATGCAGGACAGCAGCTTGTGGAATAACCGACAGAAACAGGGGTTGTAGTCTCCGTTACCTTTACTGAAGAAAGTAGCAGGTTCATCCAGGGTACTGCCCACAAGAGGTATTAGGGGTCTAGAGCCTGGGACTGAGTCGGGTCCTTCATACCTGGCGAGTTCTGAGGCCACCCTACTGCGCTTCACTTGGCTGGTCCTGGCTGCCTGTGGCTATGCTGCAACCCTCTCCTTTCTTTGTGTGCTGTCTCTGGTCTGTATGACAAGCGGCTCGAGCCCTCCTTGGGTTACTCTACACTGGCTACTCCTCCCTTAGCTCTCTGATGCTGCTGTGTCTCCTGAGCCTCGTGGTGGGTGAGCGACTTTGAATCTCTCGTCCTCTGATGTTGGCTGCTGGGCCTAGAGTCCCTCACAACCTCGACTCCAGCGCCCGTCCTGCGCTAGGTATTGGGGCGAACCAGCACTGGCTCCACTCCCCAAACCTACTTCTCCACTTCCTCAGATCCTCTCCTAGGGTCCCTCACACTGGCTAGTCTACGTCCCGAGACGAGCCTTACTCTGCTCTAGTCCATGGGACCTCTTCACAGTTCTCCTAGGAACAGAACTCCTAGCCCCGCCCCAGACCAGAATTTATAGGAGTGGACCTCCCCTTGAGATCTGGATTTAGAGCTCCCCCTTCTGGACTGGCATTGGGAAGGTGTTGTGTATGTGGTTTACCTGGTGTGAGTACCTTCCCTCGCTTCCAAGCACAGCATGGTCCCTGGGGAGGACAATGCTATTGTGGCAACCGGACCCTGGGGTGCCACACTTATCTCCCCCGAAAATCATCAGGTTGAGCCCCCATACACATTAGACTGTCCTCTCAACCTGTTGATATTGACAGATCTTGCTATCCTTAGTCTCATGTGTATGGAGGTCTTAATTACTATCTGAAGGCTATGGAACACTCCCAGGGTATGTGCACACAGCATCATGTAGACATCTTTGAACCCCTGAGTTGTTCAGATGATACAGGCTTGAGGACACACAGTCATCATTTTGTCCTGAAGCAACTTTTTTTGTATCTTTTTGATCGTATTTTCAAATATCTTTTAGCTACCACTTTTTATTTATATCATTTTTTTTTTTTAATAAACTAGTAAGCAGCTTCCAAGCAGAATCCACCCGTATAATGGACCGGTCACTTCTTTTAGCCACTTCATATCTTAGGAGACCTAAAGCAGTTAAAAAAAAAACCCAGAAGACTTAACATATGAACAGCAAGTCGTTTTTACAGTGCAGTGCATGATTTCATTCCTTTTAGAATTTCACAGGATACAGAGCGGAACTGCCTGAAAAAAAATGCTGTGTGCATATACCCTTAGTCTAACTGATCAGTAGGGAGTGTCACCACTGAAAGTGCCTAGGGCAGAAGTAACAGCCATGCTTAATTCCATGAATGTGGAATCTTTGCACTCCAATATCCCACATCAGGATGGATTAAATGCCTGCAAAGTCTTCCTGGAAAGCACAGGGATTGATGCTGATTATGTGGTGAAACTTACCAAATTCATCCTCACCACAATTACTTTGCATTTGACACCAACATATATTTACAGGAGACTGGCAATGGGAAACAAAATGGCACCACAATATGCAAATCTTTTCATGGTCAAGTTTGAAAGTGACTTTTTATCCTCGTGTCATCAGGTCTCTGGCCTATTACGGGTACATAGATGATATTTTAATCATCTGGACAGAGTCTGAGCAATAGCTGAAGACATTCCATGAACACTTTAATCAGTTTTGTCCCACCATCAACTTAATACTCAACTATTCTTGCATCAAAATCAACTTTATAGACATCATCATCATCAAGATACAGAACAATGAAGTAGTGACATCCCTGTACCAGAAGCCATTTTACTGTCCAACATACCTTCAATGGGACAGTTTTCATCCAACACACATAAAAAACTCTATTGTGTACAGTCAGGCCATCAGATACTTATTTGAATTATGGATAATAACTCAGTGCTAACTCTTTGAATATGGCTTGACAAAAAGAGAGTACTAAAAGGTATAACGGTTATCCCTTCTGCAGGATGTATATTAAAACAAATTAAAAATAATAAAAATAATATGAAACATAAAAAATAATATACTCTAATGTAAAATTCGACCACTTGTGCAAACAACTGGTGCTAAAGATAATACTCTCAAGAAATATTTATTTCGTACAGGGTTTTGACAATTGAGGTAAATAGACCTAAAAGATAATATATAATATCCTAAAAAAATTATTATTCAAGTTTAGCACCATAGACACCATACTCTGAAGGTAAGACAACATTTTACAACTAAAACCTAGCACTACCAAAAAGGAGGGTTAGACACTTACAAACTCATTTCTATTTCTTTAGTTCCACACCAAACTTCCACCAATTACAACACCCTGAGGCATCGGAAGAACACCACCGCTGTGGGAACCTGAAAAGCACCACGAATTTATACTTAACAACATCTTAAGGCACACATAGTGGAGAGTAATCTCTTATAAGATATACGGAGTACTAAAAAGTAGTACTCCAAGTACTTTTTTAATAATTTGTTTAGGATTTTATATATTATATTTATTATATTTTAGGTTTATTTAACGAAATTATCAAAAACCCTGTACAAAATAAATACCTCTTGAAAGTATTATCTTTAGCACCACTCGTTTGCACAAGTGGTCAAATTTTAGATTAGAGTACTGTATATAATTTTTTATGTTGGATATTATTTTTATTAGTTTTAATTTGTTTTAATAAACATCCCCCAGAAGGGTTAACCGTATACCTTTTAGTACTCTCTTTTTGCCAAGCCATTTTCAAAGAATTAGCACTAAGCCATTATCCATAATTCAAATAAATACAACCCCATAGGGTGAAACACACGGGGGTCACCCAGGCTTCTAGCTGCAACTCGGTCATAGACAAAAGCTAGCTCCGGAGTTTACATTAAATAATCTGAGGCCATCAGATACAATCGGATATGCTCCAACCCACACAAATAGAAACAATCACTTTTAGGGCCTCAGAAAGACCTTTCTGAATCAGGGCAACCATCCAAGAGCAATTGAAAACCAAATTACAAGAACCACCAGAATATGAAGGAATCATCTCCTACATTACAAATCTAAAGAAAAAATCAACAGGGTCCCTCGCACTACAATCAAATTTGGAGGTGTTAAGAGGTGTTGCAAGGAAACTACAACCACAAATACAAAAAGATGCCCGACTAAAATTTATATTTCCAGGCTCCCCACTTCTGTGTTTAAGGTAGCCCCCGAATTTAAAAAGCATCATTGTCAGAAGTCCTCTCCAAGTACAACAGGAATATTTCCCTGCAACGAGAAGAGGTGTAAAACCTGTCCATTTATAATGACAAGGGACAGGATAAAGATTCCCGGCTCACATCAGGACTACAGGATCCAAGGTAACTTCAGCTGCACCACAACTAATGTGGTGTATTCAATTATATATACCAAATGTCCAACGGGGAGTCTATATGTAGGGGAGACAGGACAGAAATTTAAAACAAGAATGAACTCTCATTGCCATACAATTAAAGAAAAAAGAACAGATCTACCTGTGGCCAATCATTTTTGTAGCCATGATCACACCATAATAGATATGAAAATACTAGTATCGAAAGGTACCGTATATACTCGTGTATAAGCCGACCCGTGTATAAGCCGACCCCCCTACTTTTGCCCCCAAAACCTGGGAAAATCTATTGACTCGTGTATAAGCCGAGGGTGGACCCTAGCACAAGTATACAGCCCCAGCAGTGTGGTATACACCAGTCCCAGAGGTAGATACAGCAGCCCCAGTGGTAGTATACACGCAGCCCAGTAGTATATACAGCCCCAGTGGTAGTATATACAGCCCCAGTGGTAGTATACAGGGCCCCAGAGGTATATAGCAGCCCCAGTGGTAGTATACAGGGCCCCAGAGGTATATAGCAGCCCCAGCGGTAGTATACAGGGCCCCAGAGGTATATAGCAGCCCCAGTGGTAGTATACAGGGCCCCAGAGGTATATAGCAGCCCCAGTGGTAGTATACAGGGCCCCAGAGGTATATAGCAGCCCCAGCGGTAGTATACAGGGCCCCAGAGGTATATAGCAGCCCCAGTGGTAGTATACAGGGCCCCAGAGGTATATAGCAGCCCCAGTGGTAGTATACAGTGCCCCAGAGGTATATAGCAGCCCCAGTGGTAGTATACAGGGCCCCAGAGGTATATAGCAGCCCCAGTGGTAGTATACAGTGCCCCAGAGGTATATAGCAGCCCCAGCGGTAGTATACAGGCAGCCCCAGTAATGCAGGCCCCCCCAGCGTCTCTCCGGTCACCTGTAAAGCAAGCTATACTTATCAGTGTCCCGCTCGCACCCGCCGCTGCCGACATCCGCGATCCTCCATCTTCATGCGACTCCTCTTCCTGTTTCCTGTGCGCGTCGCCGGGAATGACGTCATTGCCGGCGACGCGCACAGAAACAGGAAGAGGAGTCGCATGAAGATGGAGGATCGTGGATGTCGGCAGCGGCGGGTGCGAGCGGGACACTGATAAGTATAGCTTGCTTTACAGGTGACCGGAGAGACCCTGGGGGGCCCTGCATTACTGGGGATGCGGGGGCTGCTGTATACCGATGTATACATCGGTATGTACCGATGTATACATCGGTATACAGCACTGACTCGCGTATAAGCCGAGGGAGGTACTTTTCAGCCCAATTTTTGGGCTGAAAAACTCGGCTTATACGCGAGTATATACGGTAATTTTAAATCCAAAAGAGAGAGAGAAGAGTCTGGGAATACAAATTGATGATGACCTTTGACACGTTCAAAGCAATAATGAACTTGTCACATGTATCTCATATGTCTTTTTACATGAATTAAAGAATCTTTAAATTCAGGACCAAACCACCAATCAATGGACAATAAAACGATCACATTTCTTATCTCTTAACCCTGATATTTACTGCCTCAGCTGCTCTTCCTCCTTCCTAACACGGACCATTCTGCTTCACATCTCTTGTGTTCACTATTCTATGTTCTTTTGTTTATAAATATGTGTCTTCAGAACTTGTGTTATTATGACCCGCCTGATGAAGAGGTCTTAGAGTCTGGAAAGCTTGCTATTTGTTACTATCTTTTCAGAAAGCTATTAAAAGGTATCAACCACTGAGGACTCTCACATTTTAATATTATTTCTATGGACAACATTATTTTTTTGTGTGCACACATAGACGTGAATGGACAAGTCTCATCCGATACACCGAAGAAACTAGTGCATGCTGTAATTTTTTCTATTTATTAAAATATATTTGTCATCTGCATTGCCCCATTGAATAAAATTGCTGTGAGTGCTGTCTATGTGCTGTCCATTTTCTGTATGCAATTCTATGTATTAAGCCAAGTTTTAAGTGCGCAAGTCTGCTTATGAGGCTCAGTGAAACATACTCTAACATAAGATAGTCAAGATGGTCAGAACAAATAACCATCTCATGACAGACTGATCCGTGAATACTTACTGTTAGTTTTATAACATCAAAGCAACTGGGAAAAAGACCAAAGAAAAGAATGCTAGTCAGAATGTTAAATGTCAATCTCATAGGAACTGCATGTGGTCTCTGGGACTTCTGTATCTCACCGGTTTACAAGCCTTTCTGGGATGTAGAAAACTCTAAATGTAGTCTTTGAAATAATACAAATTTTAATGATTATTTATACAAAAATACTTTTTGTAAGTTTTTAAGTCTTGCACATAATTTTTCAGTGTTTTATGTGTTTTTCTTGTTTCCTTATGACAACATTGTTGCTTTTGAAACCTCACAGCATGTGGCTAGGTAATGTTTGTCTTAGTTTTGTATAGTGGACACATGTGAAATACATTAGCATAGCACCTTAAATGACAGCCTATCCCTTTTCCCCCTGCTCTGGAGGATCTCTTTAGGGACATGGAAGTCAGCAAAAGTGGGCGGCGGGGGAAGCAGCTGCCTTTTCGTTTTCACGCAGTTCCAGTAAAGGTGAATGAGGCTACATCTGTAACTAACTATGATGAATGCTAGGAATGTCCACATATCAGTATTACACATGTGTCAACTTAAATATAGTCTAATGACAATTACTATTTGAGAACATTCAGCTCTTCAAACAATGCCTTGGACAACTCAGTGCTAATGGTTTGTGGAGGATAATATGTATTTGGAGATATTTGTAGTGTGTGGACCTTAAGCTCTCATGATTTCATGCTCCAACTGTGTTTCTTTCAGCTGAAGAAAAATAGTTTAGAATTTAATGAGATGTGACACATAAAAATGAGAAGTACTAATATGTTAATTGGTTTCAGCCTACAAGTATATAAACTGGTCATGTTATGCAATAAGACATTAAACATGGTAAAGATCAATATGAGTACATCATGTGAAAGTGCAAAAGAATGCGTGCATAAGCTTGGAATAGTATAAAAAAGTATTTACCGAATTACTAAAAATCATGGCCACTTTCTGCCAAAATCTGTTTTAAGTGTGTCTACAGGTAGTGAGTGCTACTGCACTTCATCCAACATTACTTCAGTGAAGTGAAAGGCAAGGATCTCAATAACCAGGACAATGATCCTTTAAAGGGGTTGTTTGGGCTTTTTTTTTATAAAATCTAAGTGTATATCTAGGCTGCAGAATGTAATTTAACCCCATCAGCATTTTGCAGGGTTACCTAGATATCACTATTCTGCATGCGGAGGACACTGACAAGGGCGTATTTGTTTTGGAGCTTGGGTGAAAACGTCACTACTTGTTGTTTCCACCCACAATCCTACAAACATGCCCCAGACTGCAACAAGCCCTCCCCACACAGCAACAAACCCTCCCCAGTCCCAAGTATGCACACCCCCTCCAGTCTCCACATCATGCCTGCCCTCTCCACATTCCATTCCCTTATGTACTCTGTGATAGAACTAACGCATTGCACTGAGAGGGTCATTTCCTTCTGAGACACTGGGACAAATCTGCAGCTCTGAGGAGGAGATGACAGCTCTCAGTACTGCAGTGTGAGTGCTCACCTTCTCCTGTGAACAACCTGATCGATGTGATATGAAGTGCTGAACCTTATAGCAGCTCACCTCGCCCCCTCTATGCAGTGAACTTTGCTGCACATAGAAGGCGGGGCGGACCCGGTGGCTGTGAGGCATCAGTGTGCTTCATATCGCATTAATCAGCGTGGGCACATGAGAGGGTGAGGGGGCATGCTGTGGAGGCTGGAGGGGGCAGGTATGTTTGGGAGTGGGGAGGGTTTGTTACTGTGTGGGGCGTGCTTGTAGGAGAGTGGGTGGCAACGACAGATAGTGACAAACAAAACAAACATGCCCCTTGTCAGTCTCCTTCAGACGCAAAAAGGTGATATCTAGGTAGCCTAGCAAAATGTTGACAGGGTGTAAACCGTCAGCCATCAGCAGTCTAGATATGCACTTTGATTTTATAAAATGCCCAGACAACCCCTTTAAATAGCCTGCCAAAGCCGGATGTTTTGCCTGGCCTTTGCAACTGAATACTGTTATGCTATGCAACCAAAATCACCCCAATCCCTGTCAGAAGAGCCATGATAGAAATCAGAAGCGACGTAGAAGGAGGGCAGCACCTGGATGCCTAGCTAGAAGACAATGTTGTAAGAGGGATTTGAAGCCCCTTGATGGGACAAAATGAATGCTGGTACTGGGTAAAGTGAGTTCCCCAGACCAGGGTAAAGTGAGTAACAGCTGTTGTAAATGCTGCTCTAGTGTTACCAAGAGGATTTACATATTGGGATTCCATAATTCAATGTTCACCTCTGCCTCAGGGACATGTAGTTAAAGCTTTACTTATATAACTAATGACTCGCAAATGATACACTGTTTTATGAGTTTACCTATGAACATATGAAATTGGGCTTATAAAATGTTATTTACATGAAAATGTCAGCTAATAATTGGAGACTTTTACACACCTATCCGTGGACAATGTCAATACACTGGTTGCTATGAATTTGACTCTGGCCTGAACTTGGAAGTCTAGTCTAAAAAGTTCCTTGGTTTGACCCTTTAACCCCTATATAGGACTTGGTGACAGGGAATTCCCAGGTCTTTACCATATAAGTCACCTTAGCAACAGCTGATGTGAAAATGTCAAGACAACATTCATCAGATGGAGGACTTACTAGACGTTCAGAGTCCAGAGTATATGCAATCACATGTGTGCAAACAATGAATGTACAGTGACGGAAATAAGTAAATAAGTATCCCTTGCTGATTTTGTGAGTTTATCCACTGACAAAGACATGAATAGTATCATTTTAAGGTTAGGTTAATTGTAACAGTGAGAGACAGAATATCAAAAATAAAATCCAGAAAATCACATCGCCTAAATTTTGTAAATGTATTTGCATTTTATAGAGAGAAATAGGCATTTGATCCCCTACCAACCATTAGGAATTCTGGCTCCTACAGACCAGTTAGATGCTCCTAATCAAGTCATTACCTTCATTAAAGAGAGAATTGGGACCTTTATAAAAGACTCCTGTCCACACACTCAATTAATCAGACAGACTCTAACCTCTACAACATGTGCAAGACCAAAGAGCTTTCTAAGGCTGGCTTCAGACTTGCAGATGCATCTGCAGCGTTTTGCAGATGCATCTGCATGCAGACCGCGGCCCCTATGTTTATAATGGTGCGCACGGCGGTCTGCAGATGCTTGCAGACCGCCGTGCGCACCCATTCACTCCTATATGTGATCTGTGCGCACATGGATGCCTGCGTACAGATCACACACTCTCGTCCGCACCAGGGACGTGACATCTCGCGTCCATGGTGCGGGCGGGAGTGTGTGATTTGTGCGCAGGCGTCCGCCTGCGCACAGATCACATATAGGAGTGAATGGGTGCGCACGGCGGTCTGCAAGCATCTGCAGACCGCCGTGAGCACCATTATAAACATAGGGGACGCGGTCTGCATGCAGATGCTTGCAGATGCATCTGCAAAACGCTGCAGATGCATCTGCAAGTCTGAAGGCAGCCTAAGGATGTCAGGGAAAAGATCCTAGGCCTGCCCAAGGCTAGAATGGGCTACAAAATCATAAGTAACACACTGGGTTAGAAGGATACAACTATTGGTGAAATAATAAGAAAATAGAAGAAATACAAAATGGATGTCAATCGACATTGATCAGAGGCTCCATGCAAAATCTCACCTCGTGGGGTATCCAGAATCATGAGGAAGGTGAGAGATCAGCCTAAAACTACACAAGGGAAACTTGTTAATGATCTTAAAGCGCTGGAACCACTGTCACCAAGAAAACCATTGGTAACACATTATGCTAGAATGGATTAAAATTCTGCAGTGCCTGCAAAGTCCTAATGCTCAAAAAAGTCACATGTGCAGGCCTGTCTGAAGTTTGTCAATGAACACCTTGGTGATTCTGAAAGTGATTGGGAGAAGGTGCTGTGGTCAGATGAAACAAAAATTGAGCTCTTTGGTGTTAACTCAACTCGCTGTGTTTGGAGGAAGGTAAATGCTGCCTATGACCCAAAGAACACTGTCCCCACTGTCAACCATGGTGGTGAAAATATTATGTTTTGGGGGTGTTTCTCTGCTAAGGGCACAAGACTACTTCACCGCATCAATGGGACAATGGGTGGAGCCATGTACCGCAAAAATCTTGGGTAACTACTTCCCTCCCTCCACCAAGACATTAAAAATGGGTCGTGGCTGGATCTTCCAGCACTACAATGACCCAAAACATACAGCCAACGCAACAAAAAGAGGCTCAAAAAGAAACACATTAAGGTTATTGAGTTTCCTAGCAAGTCTCCAAACTTTAATCCCATAGAAAACGTATGGGGGAGCTGAAGCTCCAAGTTGCCAAGTAAAAGCATCAGAATCTTAATGATTTAGAGATGATCTGCAAAGAGGAGTGGATCAATATTCCTCCTGACATGTGCGCAAACCTCATCATTAACTACAAGAAACGTCTGCCTGCTGTGCTTGCCAATAAAGATTTTGCCACCAAGTATTAAGTCTTGTTTGCTATAGGGATCAAATTCTTATTTCTCTCTGCAAGATGCAAATAACTTTATATAATGTAGACACTGTTAAAATTAATTTACCCTTAAAATTATAGACTATTCATGTCTTTGTCAGTGGGCAAACGTACAAAATCAGCAAGGGATCAAATACTTATTACCCCACTGAATAAAATTTGGATTGCATTAGTGCTATATAGAATACACTTATTAAATGAAGGTGCTTAGAGTACAAATTGGTGCATTCATGTGAGTCCATCAGCAGCGACAAGGAGTATCTTTGTTTGATGACACTCTAAACCTAACATTTATCAAATATGGGTCTCCCATGTAAAAAAAGATACAAATTTAAAGGGAAGTTAGGATCCCAAACAAATTAAAAACAGCCTTAAGCTGATAAGTGGAGTGCTCAGTCACATATGATTAACCCTAGAACGCATACCCATAGAAATCTACACATTCACGCACCTGGGGCCTTTTAGGCCTGTTTACAATTATCATGGAATAACTCAAAAAAATACTTTTCAAAGTTTATTGCAAAGTAAGGATGCATTCCCACTATCGCTAGGGTCCGCCAGGACGGGATTCCGTAATGGATCTGACCTCCTGGTGACCCCAGCTAAAGCTGGGGACGCATACCTGGGGCCTCGCAGGCCTGCCAGGTTACCTGTTTTCTATTTTCTGTAAAATTACTTTATTTAGATTTTTGAAATTCTAGGTATTCCTCAGGTATATAGTTGTTAGTAATTTCCAGTTGTTCATATATTTTTATGCTATTGGCATTTCGGTATAGCAACCTTTTTTTGGGACTACCCCATATCCACGCACCTGGGGCCTTTTAGGCCTGTGTGCAAATAACACGGAATAACTCAAATAAAAATGCTTTTCAAAATTTATTTTACAATTGCAAAGTAAGGATGCATTCCCAGTAGCGCTGGGGTCCGCCAGGAGGGGATCCGTAATGGATCTGACCTCCTGGTGACCCAGCTAAGGCTGGCGGAATCCTGCCATTCCGGCAGCCTTAGCTGGAGTTACCAGGAGGTCAGATCCATTATGTATCCCCTTCTGGCGAGCCCCAGCGCTACTGGGAGCACAGCCTAAGATGTGTATATTTCAAAACAGAATTATGTGCATAAAACAAAAAAAAAAAGTAAGTAAACGGGCACGCCAAATATAGGCATTCTATATACAATTTTTTTATTAAAACATTTTTTGGTTGTAGCAAACTTGGTGCAGGAATATTTATTTGTAACTTTACATATTCCCCCGACAATTCTTGCATGTTTATTTTTCGGCTGAATGTTCCTTGCATACATGCAAGATCACATGACCATGTTGTCATGCAGAATCCACACTCTTCCCAGCAATAGCAGAGTCATAAAATTTCTTCCCCAGCAACAATACAGACAAAAAGACTGGATATCACATGTAAACCCAATACAGGCCTAAAAGGCCCCAGGTGCGTGAATATGGGGTAGTCCCAAAAAAAGGTTGTTATACCGAAATATCTGTAACATAAAAATATATGAATAACTGGAAATTACTAACTACTATATACCTGAGGATTACCTAGATTTTCAAAATTCAAACTAAAGTACTTTTACAGAAAATAGAAAACAAGTAACCTGGCAGGCCTGCGAGGCCCCAGGTATGCGTTCTAGGGTTAAATGAAAAGAAATGCACCAGTCTAGTAGAAGCGCTTAAGAAGGGGATTGATGTCACAGAACATTAATAGTTGGCACACCTATATTGGTCAATGGTTCCCTCACAGCTCCACAACACGTTTCGTCAGCATTGACTGTCTTCATCAGGTGTTGGAAAGGGTAAATGAGAAAAACACTTTTATAAGGGTCACTGGACTATGATTGGTTCAAATTGATTACTATTTTAACCCTAAAATTACCAGCAAGGGTGAACATGATTGGCTTAAAGTGCCTACCAACATTAACCATAGCATTACCAAACAAAGGAAAGTCCTTACAGACAAGCTAAAATAGACAATACTAAAATACATACCGTAGTCACCTTGGTAATCAAGGATTCCTTAATAACAATAAAAAATAACCAAATAATTAAAAATACACAAATAAACTGAGAACATGAATTAATACTAAATGTTATACTTATTAATAGCATTAAAAACTGAGATAAAAATCATATATAATATATGATATGACAATATAATGTCAATTATGATATAAAAAATAGTAATGCAAAAAAATATATGATATAAAATGATGTGGAAAATAATAATGTTCTTTTCTTACAGCAATATATGGAAGCAGTTACCACCTCCAGTAGTATACTTCTAATTAGTACACTGCCTAATGTGGGAAAAGGTCAAACAGTGTTTATTGTATACACTGCATACCAAAGTATTATGCAAATTGGATTTAGTTGTCATAAAGATTTAATTTTTTTGTTTCTCAAATAAACTCATAGATGGAATTGAGCCTCGAGGATCTTTGGCTTAAATCAATATCAAACATCTGTGATAATTAGTTTGTTGGGTGAACCCAACTGATGGTGGCAGTAATGTGGCATTTAAAAAATGAGGCAGGTCACTGAAAAATCAGTAACTTATAGAAGAAGCAGAGGGGCAATTAGAGAGGCAGAAAAGAAGAAGACCCTACCCCCAACCTTATGCACATCAATACACAGAAACATCATGAGATGAAAACCTTAGTGGAAGATTTTTCTACCACAAATAACATTCCTTCACCATTTAATCAGCATCTCAGCTCCATTATAGTTTTGGCTTTACTTTATAGTGCTAAATCCTGCTGACAGATTTCTTGAAGTCGATGAGGGACTGTTTGTACAAGGCGAGGTGCACTGCGGAGTTGGATTTTTTCCATCTCTGTTCAGCTACCCTGGACGTTCGTCAAAGTTTTTTGGTGCTAGCAGTGAGCCAGAGTTGTCTGTGTGCACGGGTTTTGTTGTATGAGAGAGGGGTGGCCTGGTCGAGGGCTGTGGCTAGAGTGGTGATGCAGAGGAAGGCGGCAGCATCAGCCTCATGAGAGGAGGCTAAGTCAGAAAGAGGGTGGAGGAACTCGGCGAGTGAATGGAAGTTAACAAGCTTGAGGTTTCTTCAGGGGTGAGGGAGTTTCCGGAAAGGGGGAAGTATGGTGGGGGGGAGAGGGTGGAGAAGGTCTGCAGGTTGTGGTCGGATAGGAGGGGGGTTGATTTTGCAAGGTCAGTGAGGGAACAGAGGCGGGTGAAGACGAGGTCTAGTGTGTAACTGTTATTGTGTGTGGCTGAGGAGGACCATTGGGAGAGGCCGAAGGAGGAGGTTAGAGAGAGGAGTCTTGAGGCAGCAGTGTGGGGTTTATCAGAGGGGGTGTTGAAGTCGCCCATGATGATGGTGGGGATGTCGAAGGAGAGGAGGTGAAGAAGCCAGGTTGTGAAGTGGTCGAAGAAGGTGGACGAGGATCCTGGAGGGAGGTAGACGACAGCTAGTTGGAGGTTGCAGGGGGAGAAGATATGCACGGAGTGCGCCTTGAAGGAAGGGAGGGAGGCAGAGGGGGTGGTGTAATTGGGGTGAAGGAGCAGCTGTTGGCCAGGAGTAGTTCAACACCTCCGACGTGGGAGTTGCTGGTTTGAGGCGTGTGGGAAAGGGTGAGTCCGCCATAGGAGAGGGCGGCAGGGGAGGTTGTGTCGGAGGGGGTGAGGTATGTTTCAGTGATGCCAAGGAAAGAGTTTTTTGGTGATGAAGAGGTCGTGAATGAAGGTGAGTTTATTGCATACTGAGCGGGCATTCCAGAGTGTGCCAGAGAGTGGGATTGGGGGAGGGGCGGCTTGGGGATGAGTGTAATGTCGCAGGGGTTACGGATGTTAATGGTGGGGATTGGGCGTGGGCTAGGGGTGATTGTGGGGGTGTTTTGGGGGGACCGGGATTGGGGGAGATGTCACAGTAAGTAGGAGGAGGAGGGAGAGGGTCAGGAGGTGGGGGCATGAGAGTTTGCGTGGCGGGTGGGCATGTTTGGAGATGAAGGCTTGGGTGTGGAGGAAGAGTTCAGAGTAGTGGGTGAGATGGCTAGGTAGGATGGAGGGGGAGAGTGTTATTGTGTTGTCGGGAGAGGGGCAGAGGGGGGTTGTAGGAAGTGGAGTAGGATAGGGGTGAGTGTGAAGAGAAGGGAAAACATTGCATGGGGGTATAGGAGTGAGAGGTGGAGCAGGGGGTGAGGTGCAGGTGGGGAGTGGTGGTGGCGGGGTCAACAGCAGCTGAGAAGAGGAGGTGCAGCCGGGGTTGGGATGGAGGCAGGGGACAGGAGGACAGGAGCAGCAGGAGGGGTGAGATAGAGGCAGGGGTCTGGAGTGACAGGTGACAGGTGCAGCTGGAAGGGTGTGCAAAGTGGGTGAGTGCCAATCAAGTCCAGGCAATCGCAAAGCAAATGGAGGCGTATAGAGTCCAGCAGGTGAAGCAGGGTGATGCAGTGCAGTCTGAGAACAGATGTAGATACAATAGAGGAGATGAGATGCAGCTGTGGATGAGAGGAGTCACTCAGAGACAGATGTGATGATAAATATACATAATTTGACAACGGTGGATGGATAATTCAGGAGGGAATAAAAGGGTGCAGTCGCCATTGTAGATCCATGCAAAGTTCAACATGCAGGTGTGAAATATCTGTGATCTTTCACTCTCCGTGCAGGAAGTTCTGATTTTTTCTACAGCTATTGTATGCATGGGGCTTGCCGAATCAGCATCACAAGTGCAACCGTTAAGCGGCAGATCCGGCAGATGCGGTAACAGCAAAAACGCTGATGTGAAAGGCCCCTAAATGAAATAATGAATAAGGTCCATAAATTAAACTCACTATTGTAACCATTTTTACTCCATAAAAAAAATGGAAATGAAATGAGGAATTGGATCTGCATAACTATTTATTGGTGAATTGAGAGTCCAAAGTTTAAACATGCTCAAGCTTAGACTTTATGTAAGATTAGACTTTATTGGTGCTTACAAGAATTAGTAGTTTTCTTCTTTTTCAAGAATTAAAGTAAGATCATGACACTAAGGTCAGGGTACCACCAGCATATGGTATCTGATGCCTGAGCATCGAATGTGATATGCTAATGACCCTCTGTTCAGGCTCTGTTGTGAGCATGAGCGGAGTGTCATCTACTATGATCCTACCTTGTGATCAGATTACAGCTGCGGAGGAGAGGGAAACATTAATCTCCTCATTTTCTCCATTGTCTATCTTGGCGTATCTTGCACTGCATTGGGATGACATCCGAGTGCAGTTCAATGTTTCACTTGCACTCATAGACTTGTTTGGTGTAAATGATGCCAAACACAGCATGCTGCAATTTTTTTTCTCATGCCATTTTGACAAGAGAAAAAGCTTGCGGATAAACACTGCTTCATTGTTTAACCCTAGAACGCATACCTGGGGCCTCGCAGGCCCGCCAGGTTACTTGTTTTCTATTTTCTGTAAAAGTACTTTAGTTTGAATTTTGAAAATCTAGGTAATCCTCAGGTATATAGTTGTTAGTAATTTCCAGTTATTCATATATTTTTATGTTACAGACATTTCAGTATAACAACCTTTTTTTGGGACTACCCCATATTCACGCACCTGGGGCCTTTTAGGACCGTACTAGGTTTACATGTGATATTCAGTCTTTTTGTCTGTATTGTTGCTGGGGAAGAACTTTTATGACTCTGGGAAGAGTGTGGATTCTGCATGACAACATGGTCATGTGATCTTGGAAGGGAGGCTCCCTCACAAAGTCATGTGTCTCTGACCTCATCACAGGTCTTTTTGTCCTAATTGCTGGAGATTTGGAGGAAGAAGTCAGCTTTCTTTTGTCTGGAAATAGAAACTTTCTGAGCTCCAAAACCAGAGGCTTCTACTACACTACAAGAAAGTGATCTGTTGGAGGTAAGAGGAGGGGGCTGCACTTTACCTGCTTTATATCGCTTGGTGTGCTGGGACCCTAACAAAGAGTCTTATCACATACTATTTACAGTGCACAAGCCTGATTGTAATGTTTTTCTTTTTTTCTTTTTAGTTTACTGACATCTAAAATTACAATGGCACAGTCATTCCTCCAGCCTTAGCTGGGGTCACCAGGAGGTCAGATCCATTACGGATCCCCTCCTGGCAGACTCCAGTGCTAGTGGGAATGCATCCTAACTTTGCAATAAACTTTGAAAAGTATTTTTTTTTAGTTATTCCATGATAATTGAAAACGGGCCTAAAAGGCCCCAGGTGCGTGAATGTGTAGATTTCTCTGGGTATGCGTTCTAGGGTTAACAATAGTAGGAGTGCAATAGGATGTTT
Source organism: Allobates femoralis (assembly GCA_033576535.1). Lineage (NCBI taxonomy): Eukaryota > Metazoa > Chordata > Amphibia > Anura > Aromobatidae > Allobates > Allobates femoralis. Next base: position 175,580,491 of record JARQOC010000002.1, read on the forward strand.
TATCGGATTGCACTCATCTGTGGTAAACACTAGTGGAACCGAGGCGTTAATACAGTATCCTGCCAGTGGCATATCTACAATCTTAGGACCCACAATACAGTATATCTTGCAGAATGAGATGCTCTTATTCAGTTTTGACCAAGCACATCTTGGAATTTATACTTTCTTGCTGAGTTTGTGAGGGCTTCCTCTGGGTACACTGGTTTCCCTCAACACTCGAAAAACATATAGATAAGGAATTAAATTGTGATCCCAATAATTAAGGTAAAGATGATGCCTGGAAAGCACTTAACAGCTCAGTCTCAAACAATTTAGGATTAGTATACCAAGCTCCCTATTTTGCTAACCTTTCCTGAAGTGTGACTCCAGCTCCTTTATAGGATACAACTCTGGCTGCTTTTACTTTTATCTTGAAGACCCATGAGATGAAATCAACTAATTTGGAATCTGTGTACCTAATACTCAGACTCTGTCCTTATTCCACTTT
>JARQOC010000002.1:175581077-175703434 GCA_033576535.1 Allobates femoralis
GGTAAGCATCTTTGTGAGTGATCTTGTTGACTTCCCTGTAATCCACACACATCCTCATCGTGCCATCCTTCTTTCTTACTAGGACTAAAGGGGCTGCCCAGGGACTACTGCTATCTCTTATAACCCCGGCCTCCTTCATGCCCCGCAGCATCTCTTTGGCATGTTGCTAATGACCTGGTGGAATGGGTCTGTGTCTCAACTTAATTGGGGGATGATCTCCTGTCGGTATTCGATGGTGTACTCCTTTAATCTTCCCAAAATCTAATGGACGCTTACTAAATATTTGCTCAAGCTCAGACAGGTGAGTATGTGATTTTATTATTTTTAACAACTTTTAATCACTTTTAGGCTACTTTCTATAGATACACTGTGAAAGTATTCGTACTCGCTATACTCACAACAAGTACTGAGTACCGGTACCTACTCATTAAGAGTACGAATATTACGGTACTCGCTCATCCCTACATTTTTCATCAGGATTGTCTTCAACCACAAATAACCCTTGGCCTTTTAAGTCCTCCCTCCCCAATTTTATTGTTTCTGCTCTGTACCCCATCTGTTTTTGTGGTAGGCCATTAGCTGCAATAATATAAAAATTGGGGTTTGGTGGTTCAAGATCGTCATCAGACCAATATTGTTTATAAAGGATATGAGGGATCGTAGTGACCTGCGACCCTTTGTCCAGTAGGGCCGACATGGGGATTCCATCTAGCGTAATGTTGAGTTACGGACGGCCACCCACATACCGGTTACACCAATCCTTTGGGCCCAGCTGCTCTACTCCTGGGGGCTGGCCCTCGGGTCCAGGAATATCGTGTTTAAAGGATATCCTCTTGCAAAGTGGCCCAGTTTGTTGCATCGCAGGTAGATGGGTTGTCCTGAAGAATCTGTGTAATCCCTGGCTCTGCGTTGGAATGGTGTGTCGGTCCCCTTAACGGGCGACTTGTTGGCCCCCTCCACGGGCGACATGGGTCTACGTTGGAATGGTGCGTTGGTCCCCTGCACGGGCGACTTGGTCTTCCTCCGCATCCATGGTACATCCTCAATGCTATCAGCTAGTTGGATTCTGCTTGGTAGTTGTACTCCAGGCATATTTTGCAAGAGCTTTAATACATAGTCCGTTTATTTGTTTAACTGCAGCACCGGGTTACGCATGTCATCATCTGTTTCAGCTTGACTTTCTGCTTTTGCAGGTTCTGTAGAAACAGGTTTCAAGTCTATAGGAGAGGTATTAGCCTGCCAGGATTGGATTGAAGGTTCTGCAGGTGCTGGATCTCTTAACACGGTTATAGCACGATCTTTTAAGTCATTAAAGCTCACAGTTGAGTGATCCAATACCCACATATGGACCTGTTGGCGGTGGTAGTCTGACCTCAATCTCTCTGTAATTTGTTCTGCAAGCATTTTATCCTCTTCCAATACACTTGCCAGGTCTCAGTCTCTGATTGTATCCTGCGGTCTCTGTTTACACTGGTAGAACAGCATCCATAGTTCAAACTGTGTGCGTTTTTCAAAGACAGTTTTTAGCTTATCAAGCACTTTAGCAGCAGAGTCCCTGTCAGCATCACGCCAGGACTCAGCGTCCAGCTACGCTGCGCCTGTTAATTGTCCCAGCACAACGGTGGCCTGCTGCTTTTCTGTCATTCTAAACATGTCCAGCATTGCACACATCTTTTGCTTAAAGGCTGCTAACGTACCGGGTTTGCCTTCATATGTTGGTAACCATTTGGCACCCGGTATATACGGCAAGGTTAGAGGCATTATTTGGGCCGCTGTTCTGGGTGCTGCGTTCCTGGCATCTCCCCCGTTAGGGACCTGTACATCATCCGAGTCACTCATGATCTGGACCCCCTAGTTAATTGTTACCAACCGGTGAGATGAAAACAAACTTTTCCGGTCGTCGTCGGCTCTACAGAGGGACCGGTGCACCTCGAGTATTTCCAGAGCAGGGAGCTGCGCTTCGCGAATCTCCGGCAGAGTGAAGGGGCGGGGCATATCTTCCCGCTCTTTTCTAACTGCGCTTTGGCGCAGCTCAATTTCCGTAGTGGCGACCAGTTATACAGTTCAGAAACAATTAATAAAGTTCAGTTCTGGGCACACAGTAACCAGTTTTACCAGGCACAGGATCCTGGTCGTGACGCCAGGATTGAGGCGATCGACAGGGAATGGGGTACTTGGTACCAGGGCTGATGGCGGCTTTGATGGGGGATCACGGCTGGTCGGTCCCCGGTCCCGTGCCCTGGGCCCTCAATGGCGGGGAACGGTGGGGGATAAAGGGGATTGTTAACGTGGCGCCACCTATGGTACCTGGAAACAGGTATACCAGCGCTGCAGCCGGCCGCTGAGGTGATGGTGGATGCAGCAGAGTGTGGTACAGCTCCCCACAGGTGGAGCTTTAGCTCAGGGCAGCGGGGATGGATGAGGGGAGTAGTAGTTAAGTCTTTGCAGACAAGGCGGTGAATTATGGCGGTTAGACAGGCACACAGACACATAATGATTGTTGTTTCGGTACCTTTTACTGGTGACAAGGTAACAGGTACAGTCCAGAGTAATAACCAGGTGTGGAGACCCGGGGGTCAGCTGGCGCTCTCGTCCGCAGGCCCAGCCGCCTTTACAAAGACAGCGTGGACCAGGGCTCATCCCCAGCTGAACGCCCGAGCTCCTTAACCGTGGGCGGAACACTACTCAGACAACACAGGGTCAGGGAATCACGATATCAAGGCTTTATTGGATCCCCAAACAGTTAACAGCATATAACGCATAACCAAGCACAACACATAAATGTAACAACAGGCAACAGAGTCTCACCCTTCCGCTGGCTCACCAGGGATTAGAATGTAGCACGGCAAAGTCTGTAGCCAGGTGACTGTATCGTCCCAACCTGGGTTGCTTCCTTATCCTTATGTATCTTGTGCAGTCTTTATCACAGTCGAATCCGCTAATCTGATACTGAAGTCCTTGTGGTTCCTTAGTCCGTGTCCTGATCCCCTTGGTCGGCACCGAAATGCCTAGGCCTGGGGTTATGGCTCGCTAACCGGATCCGAAGACCCTCGATTAGCTGCCTGTATCCAATCCAGTGACCTCTAGCCGGGACCGAAAATCCCTAGACTGAGGCCACTAGACAGAATCTAGCTCCAATCTTCAATCTCCAATCTGCTGGTCAAAGTGAACAGTCCTCCTTATATACCCTCAGCCCTCATTGTAGGATATTGGGGACGTCATGATTGGTGCAATAACACAGTCTTTTCATTGGCTGAACTCCAATCCTCATTTAACATATTTTAGTCCTATCTCAATCCAAATGCTAGAAGTGATACAATGGAATGTTAGTCTGAGACAATCAGTCTGCAAACCATGACATTAACACAATAGTGGCTGGGCCTCAATCCACATTCACAGGGTAATAGACAATGGACGATTAGCATAATTAAGTTCTCTGGTCTGCTATGACAAACAAGTTAGATAATTACATTACCAAGCTAAACTTACACCAGTCTTCTATGAAAATACTGTAGGAAATTCTCCTATACAAGCCAATATACAATATACAATATACAATATGATATGTCTGGGTGAATAAGAAATCTTCCTACATTATATATTAAAGGGTCCATTTCGTCACATTCCTCCCCCTTCTTATTTAGCCAGACAGGGCAGTAAGATGTGATCAGTCTCTGGTTATCCTTCTCCTCTTGGCGGCATTGTCTTTTTTAATGGAGAAAACAGCAATCGAGGCTTCCATCTATACACCTCCCCCAGATTACCTCCCCCAGGATGGGCAGACATATTGTGGACAAGCAGTAAAATGGAATTCAGGAGTTGGGCTCCCATAAACATCTGGTTATCAATTCCCCCCCAGTCAATGACCACAGTCGGGCTAGGTGTACTCACTGTTGATGGCTCAGAGAAGAATGATGGGGGCTGGAAACATGAATTATCCTCTGAAGGTGGGGTAGCAAGATCCACATCAGGGTGCTGCTTGGCTTCCTGGATGTTGGTGATGGATGTGACACACTGGCTGGATAGTCCTTGTCCTGGGTCAGCTTGCAAAACAACAGATGTGGGGGGGCCATCCATGAGCCCCACTTCAACCTCCTCCTGGTTAGCCCCTGAATCAACAGGTGTGGGAAGGCTGCTCACAAATCCCACATCAAGCTCTTCCTGGTCAGTCTCCAAAGCAACAGGGATAGGGAGATTGTCCATAACCTCCAACTTGTCCTCTCCCTGCTCAGGCACGGTGTTGACAGGATCAATTTCTTGCAGTTCCAGGGCTTGGAACTGGTGTCCTTCCAAACTGTCACTGGATCCATGATGTGGCACACAGTTTAATTCCTTTGAGTCAATCTCGGCGGGGTCCTCATAATTCTCTGCATCCTTCTGGGCATGCCACTGGACCAATCTCTGGATCAAATCCGACCGTGTGTCAGTGTCCCTGACTTCGATTTCTCGGAACAGACATGCCACCTCTAGTTGCAGTTTCCTATAGTGGCCGTACTTCCACTCCAGTCCTCGTCCCATGGCTGAGCTGGTGGGGTTGGACATGGCAATGTCCGAAACCTGAATGCCTCACTATGGCCTGCTGGGTACGCTTATATGCATCCCTGGTTGTTGAGCCCTTGGACGGTGTCCACGAACACCAGTCCCCTGCAGCTCCCCTGGATAAACCAGGCTGAGTAGTATCCCACCGCTGCCACCAATTGTGGAGACCCGGGGGTCAGTGGGGCGCTCTCGTCCGCAGGCCCAGCCGCCTTTACAAAGACAGCGTGGACCAGGGCTCATCCCCAGCTGAACGCCCGAGCTCCTTAACCGTGGGCGGAACACTACTCAGACAACACAGGGTCAGGGAATCACGATATCAAGGCTTTATTGGATCCCCAAACAGTTAACAGCATATAACGCATAACCAAGCACAACACATAAATGTAACAACAGGCAACAGAGTCTCACCCTTCCGCTGGCTCACCAGGGATTAGAATGTAGCACGGCAAAGTCTGTAGCCAGGTGACTGTATCGTCCCAACCTGGGTTGCTTCCTTATCCTTATGTATCTTGTGCAGTCTTTATCACAGTCGAATCCGCTAATCGATACTGAAGTCCTTGTGGTTCCTTAGTCCGTGTCCTGATCCCCTTGGTCGGCACCGAAATGCCTAGGCCTGGGGTTATGGCTCGCTAACCGGATCCGAAGACCCTCGATTAGCTGCCTGTATCCAATCCAGTGACCTCTAGCCGGGACCGAAAATCCCTAGACTGAGGCCACTAGACAGAATCTAGCTCCAATCTTCAATCTCCAATCTGCTGGTCAAAGTGAACAGTCCTCCTTATATACCCTCAGCCCTCATTGTAGGATATTGGGGACGTCATGATTGGTGCAATAACACAGTCTTTTCATTGGCTGAACTCCAATCCTCATTTAACATATTTTAGTCCTATCTCAATCCAAATGCTAGAAGTGATACAATGGAATGTTAGTCTGAGACAATCAGTCTGCAAACCATGACATTAACACAATAGTGGCTGGGCCTCAATCCACATTCACAGGGTAATAGACAATGGACGATTAGCATAATTAAGTTCTCTGGTCTGCTATGACAAACAAGTTAGATAATTACATTACCAAGCTAAACTTACACCAGTCGTCTATGAAAATACTGTAGGAAATTCTCCTATACAAGCCAATATACAATATACAATATACAATATGATATGTCTGGGTGAATAAGAAATCCTCCTACATTATATATTAAAGGGTCCATTTCGTCACACCAGGTCCCCGGTGCAACATGGGACTTCCACCTTAGAAAGTTATGTGGCCTCCTCTGTGTCTGTGCTTTGTGGTTTGGGATGAGTCCAGCCTGAGCCTGAACCCACCACTTCTTCTCCCTCTCTGGGCTTTTTCCTAAACTGGCAATGAGGTCCTTCTGCGGGGTCCCTGTTTCTCCTATGGCCCCTGGTGCTTGGTCCTTGGTCAGTTTAGCATCTCTTACTGGCTCTCCTCAGGGCTGAACTCCTCCTGAGTCTTCCGGGCTTTTGCTGTAGCTCTGAATGCTGGCAGCGTTGGACTACAGTGTCCGGGTGTGTACTAAAGGGCTATAGCTCCTGTTTCCCTGTCTTAGTTCCCTGCTTTCTCCACTTGCCTCCGACCCTTTCCCTAGGGTGCGCACAGCGTTCAGTGGTCCCTGGTCCTGGGCCTGGATCTCTGCCAGCGACCAGCTCCTCCATCTTCTCTCTCTTCTCTCTCACACTGCAAACTCCAACTGAACTCCAGGGACTGACTAACTCCTCCCCTCAGGCCTGGATGTTCTTAAAGGGAAACTGGCTTAAGGCAGCCAGTAGAGCTCCCCCTTCAGGTCTGAGGTGGAAGGTGGTGTGTGCTGTGTGCTGTGTTAACCAAGGTGTAATTCCCTCCTTGCACCGGTGGATCCTGTGGCAATCCCCCGCAGGGGTGCCACACTTCTGTATCTGCTCTCTGTCTCTGAGTAGTAAGCATTTCTCCTTGTGGAGAGTGACATTTCAGAAATGGTATGCCAGTAATTGCACTTTGCACTGACAAGGAGCAATACCCCAAAACACCATGTTTGCAAGTTGAGAATCTGGTCTATTTTTAATCATAAATCATAAAACAAGGCTTGTTAAAGTGTTGATATTGACTTCCAAGATTGCCACTTTCAATAGGTGGCAGTAGAGTTTGTCTTCTTCCTCTATGAGGGGGGAATTTATTTGCACACTGTCTTTCACACACATACAGCAGCCATCCTTGAGTATTACCACCTTCAGCTCTCTCTAAAACTCTTTTGTTGCATGCCGTCTATTACAGGTTACAATGACATAGAAATACTACGTATAAATCTAATGTCTAGACGTTGGGTTGGATTTTAATCTAAGTCTTTGTTTTCTCCAGAAATAAGTAGTGTTAAAGGGGTCTAGATGATACATCCATTATCAAAATAACAAGGCTCACATGCATAAAGGAATCCAGACTGATAGTCTGGTTCACAACAATCTAACGCCCAGATTAACTTTACTTTTTATGTAATTACTTAGACAAATATTCACACCTAAAAGCCTTTAGCTTGAATCTTCCAGTTCATAGACTATAATATTGATATCATATACAATCATTTTGTCCACAAGTTCATACTGGTGGCATTTGTGTCCATATTACAAATGCAAGTCCCAGCCCAACTGAGGGTTTAAAGACCTGAACTGTCATCTTCATAAATCTTTACAACGCTGTCAACTCAGGTTGTTTTGCCCATTCTGAGCAGAAAAATAAACATTCATAGTTTTATACCAGTTATAACCTTTAGAGGTCACCAAATACCCATTTATGTTGTTTCTGCTCAAATAAGAATGTCCCCTTTAAGATGAGTCATTTAGATTGGACCGCCACCTGCTTTTCTGGATGAAGGCGACGGCAGACATGTTCCTGAACTTCTGAGGGATCAGACTTCTTCTGGCTCCAGTCCCTTCTTCTACAACCTTCATCCTCTTATCAGATGATTCCGGTAAGAGTAAAATGCAGTTACATGTTTATATTGGGATATGTGTAAGCAGGTATAGGCTGCCGCCATTGTACAGAGTGTAATAGAAGTGAGGTATCATTATCTGTAATCCTGCATCCTAGCATGTTCGTGTACTATATGCAGTTAGATGTGTTTCTGTATAGGGTAGAGCCTGTTGCAGTGACCTTTACCCTAGATAGCCATGTTAACTGCATTCTGTGTTATACTGTTACTGTGCAGTTTCTATAATGCCCCAGTATTAGTAATAATTGTATTTCTGTATCATACATTCTGTTTTTATGATATGTCAGTACTGATTCAGACTGTTTATTCTTTGTATTATAGTGTTTACCATTATCGTTCACTATCAAGTTCACATCACTTAAATAAATATAGACTTCAGAAATCCTACAGTCTGTTCCTTGAGGAAGTGAATGAGGGTTAAGCTGTATGCTAGATATCCACAGTACCATATGTGGAAGAAGGCAGAACACAGGTCCTCACGTTGGGCCACAAGTTGCAACAGTAAAAAAGAAGCTCAAATACAACTATAGTATGACCATGTGAAACTGTTTGTATACTCAGGTAAAAGCCTGATTATGCAAACCAAAATGCAAAATATAAAAATAATAAAAACAAGAATATCTACAACAATTATGGGGGTGTATTTTAGTTCAACAACAAAACAATCATAATAGAAGTTTTACTTGACAGTGCTTATCAGTTAATAAAATATCAATGTAGTCTGGTTCTGACCTTTCAGTGCAAAATTCTTAATGTTATTTTCAATCAATAGATGTTCTGTCTTTGATGTAAGAAATAAATCATACCGCACCGAGTAATTACTGCTATTGATCACTAAGATCTTTTCAGCGATACAGTACAAAAAAATGAAAATACAGGGCTTATTAAATATGTATAGCATGGAAATGGCAAACATATAATCTGCCAAAGAAAATGAATTCTGTATCTAATATGGTCACAGAATGATTAGTTAGTAGACTGCATACTGAAAACAATATTGATTGCTTATTAAATACTAGAGAGGGGCCCGATTCTATCACATCGGGAGATGCGAGTTTTTTGCTGTACTAATTTGGTGGCTATAACACCCTGAAGCTACTGCGCATCAGCGGGTGTAACAATATGGCGGGCGCATTAGCTATGATCTGATGATAGATGTAAGACTGTATTGCCTTCTTCCAGGTCTGACATGACTTATGTCACTTGCAACCACCGGTATAGAAAGGGTTAATCGACCACCCTGCTGGACACAAGAAGACACTAAAGTTTGGAAGACTTCAAATATGGCAAATGGAGAAGGAACCGGGCACTGACCTGCTTAGAGTCTCTCGTGTCGTACAGCGGCGTTAGTGAAATCCTGTTGCTCAGCTGAAGGGTTAATCTTGCAAACAAAAAGTGAGGAGAGCCTGTTGAAGCGGAAGTCCGCGAAATGGACCGTTGCTCCCCCTGCACCTACCTGCCCTGCACCTAAGATGTAACTTGAAAAAGCACAATAAAGCCGGTATGTAAAAAAGATCTCCTGAGTGCCGCTGCTCTCCTCACTTAAAGTTTGGAAGACGTTAATCAAGGAATGTTAGCTTTGGTTTATTAGTCAATGCGTTTCAGGGTTCAAGGGCTCTTTCCTTTATTGACTAATAAACCACAGCTAACATTACACGATTTAGGTCTTCCAAAGTTGAATGTCTCATTGTGTCCAATAGCGTGGTCGATTAACCCTTTCTATACCAGTAGTCGCACTTTTCATCTATGGGAACCGCTGCAGCTGTTGCAAGCTTGTATAATGGTTGTGGCTTCTCACATTCCTCATGGTACCTTTACACGCAGCGACGGCAGGCTGGATACATCCCGCTACAGGCTACAAATGTAGCTTGTAGCGCCAATGTAGCCCGTCGTAGCGGCGTCTGAAGACGTGACGCTGCAGCCGGCAACAGATACATCTGTTTCCTAGGTCTGCTCGAAAACTGATGGCTACAACGCCGATGGTAGCGAGCTGTATCGGCGTGTAAAGAGGCAACGGAAGGGAACTCTGGACACCCGGGGCTGTAGCTGCAATGTAGCTAAGGCGTGACCCAGGCTCCGGGATACCGCGCCCCATCACCGATCATTGGAGGAAGCACCTGCATGACGATTGGTAGTCGCTGCCTAGGGCGGCATATTTAAGGAGCTGACCAGTCACACTACACAATCGCTCGAGCGTGCTGTATTTCTCAGCCTCCTGCGATGCCTGGCCAATCATGATGATATTGCGCTGTCCTATCATCGTACGGACGGCTCGTAATCCAAGATTGTGGCACGCCTATGTGCTGTCCCTGCTGTACCAGGTCCGCCCATATTAGCTTATTGTAGCGCTGTGTAAACGTGGTACGCTAAGCTACAGCTGGCTACTTGACACACCCGGCGATGTAGCTAGCTATAGATGTAGCGTGGCGTAGCGCACCTTGTCGCGGCGTGTAAAGGAGATGCGTTGACCGTTTGTAGCCGTTTGAGCGTGCTCGTGCACGTGAAGTAGCGGGATGTATCCAGCCTGCCGTCACGGCGTGTAAAGGTACCTTCAAAGTTGAGCCTTATTTAATTCAATTGTTGGTGTTTACCACAGATAAGACTCGATTTTGCACTCTTTTTCTCTCTTTCTAGTTTCTTATGACTGGTGTCATGTGATAGGGGCGTGGTTGAGGGATGGTCAAAGGCCGCCCTTGCATGATTCTTATAGACGGGAGGAAATGTCACAATGCCCACTAAAGAAGCCATTCACGCCCACCAATGAGTGTAGTCATGCTTACTGAAGGTATGGTATGCTTTGAGGTGGGCATAACCATGTTAGTTTGTGGGCATAGTAGTGTATCCTATGAAAGGGGGTTCTTGGCCCCCCTGCAACCACTCCTACGCCTGTGAGTCTTACTCCCAGACACCCGCTGCAATTCTAATAATGTCCATGGCCACGTCTCTTTCTAAAGTAATGACCGGGGCTAGTTACAAGGCACCCACTCTACTACTGCACATGACCGGGTGTGCAAAGATGGTGGACACATCATTTACTGCACATGAGCATGGAAAGACTTTTTTTTACAATCTGGCCAATCAGGAGACACCTGGGTCTGCCTGTGCTGTGGTCAATGACCTCTAGGTGGCTGTTTTGGAGACAATCTTACAGACAGAATGACTAAGGCTTTTATATAAGTAGATGCACTGCTTTATGTTCACAGGATTTTTAAAACTGATTTCTGATATTCTGCTGTCATCAATCAAATGGTGCATTTGATTGTTTATATATTTTTTATACATATTGGTTAACTTGCAAACATCTTCACCAGATTTTTATGATTATTATTGTGAAGACACAGGTTTTCTCAGTACATGCCGAGGGTTAATTTTCTTAATTTGTCCAGATGTATTGACCTTTTTCTTATTAACTCGTGTTTGCTAAGTCATTGTTTATTGCCAGACTATGTGGAGTGTCCCATTGTCCAAGTTTGTGTATTGCTAAATTAATTTTAATTATCTGACACCCCCTCACCTCCTCTGTCGGAGACTCAGTCATGACTCAAAGGGAAATTATGTATGTGGCTTGAAATCCAGTCAACAAGAGCACAGCCTTATTCCACCAATCCTAGAAAAACACAATGCTCTGAGATGAGTGCTCAGGATATATAAAAAGGGACTTGATTCAGTCACCAGATAGGGATGACGCATGACCCAGTCTAGGTGCTGGATAGGGATCAAAACCTGGATTATGTTATTATATGGACTTTAGCCTAGGAATTTAGTTTGCCAGGACAACATTGTGTTTCATACTCTGCATGACTTCAATATAGGAACTACGAATCTGATTGGAGGAGCACTAAGACTGGATTATATTCTGCTGAAGATCAGTCTGGGATTCTCGGATTCGGCTGAAATATCAGTGACTATTTAAGGAAGATACCCAGGTTGGGATTATTCGGTCACCTGGCTACAGACTTTGCTATGCTCGGTCAGCTTCTTAAGCGTGTCGCTATTCCTCTATCGGTGGGTGCCCGCCAAGAGCGGGGTGCTGCTAGATTGGAGTCAGCAGACCTGGAAGCCCGAAGGCATGAACATTCTAATCCCTAGTGAGCCAGCAGAAGGGTGAGAATCTGTTGCCTGTTTCATTGTGTGTTGTTCTTGGTTATGTGTTATATGCCTTTAATTGTTCAGGATCCAATAAAACCATACCTAACCCTGTGTTGTCTGAGTAGTGTTCCAACCACGGTTAATGACTTCGGGCATTCAGTTGGGATGAGCCCTCGACCATGCAGTCTTTCTAAAGGCAGTCAGGCCAGCGGATGAGAGCACCCACTGACCCCCGTGCCTACACAATTATGTTATAGTAGACTCTGTATTGTAGTTTAAAAGGTATTGCTGATGAAAATGAATAAACAGTAGATTGTTTATATTTCATATGGGGCACTAATACTTGATCGAGTATCGGGGTGTGCTTGGACTTGTTCATTACTTGATCAAGTATCACGGGTACTTGTTACGTATTGACTGCCTTGTAGTATGGAAGTGTTGCTGTAGCTTTAAATGAAGCCTTTTTTTTCCCTGCTCAGTTTGAGTAGATGAGGCTAATGAGCGGAGCATGTAGTAGCAGGTGTGTGTGTGAATGTGAATGTCAATACTTAAGGGGGTGTCACACGCGTCAATGTCGTCAGCGATCTGATCGCTGACGACATTGACGGCTGATTGCTGGTGAGCTGTCACACAGACAGACTCACCAGCGATCAATTGACCAGTGACATCATGGAAACGATTTAAATATCGTTTCCACGATGTCCTGCTCCCGCTGCCAGGCTGCTGGAAGCGGGAGCAGCCTGGTCTCCAAGGTACACTGCGGGTAACTAGGCAGCGCGCGCTGCCTAGATACCCGACGTGTACCTTAGTTACCAGCCTCCTCCGCTCACCCGGTGAGCGGAGGAGGCTGGTAACTAAGGTACACAGTCGGGTATCTAGGCAGCGCGCGCTGCCTAGTTACCCGCAGTGTACCTTGGAGACCAGCTCCCAGCGCTTGTGACAGGCGCTGGGAGCTGGAATATCGCTCGCTCCCGGTGTCACACGCAGCGATGCTGCGTGTCCACCGGGCGACAATCGCCAGGTTTCAGAGCTGGTTCTGAAACCTGGCGACCATCAACCAGCGATTTATCGCTGGTTGATTCAGTATGTCACACGCGTCAATATCGCTGCAACGTCACGTGCAGCCGATATCGTGCAGGCGATATTGACGCGTGTGACACCCCCTTTAGATATGCTGAGGGGCGTGTCTGAGCTGGTTGCTCCCCACCCCTCGGCCTTAAATGGATCAGCTCACATACACCTGTTGTCGCTGATTCAGTTCACTTCTGGACTGTGACCTGTCGTGAGCTGCTATAATATACTCTATTGGAAGTTGCTGGGTTCCTTGCTTATGCCTAGGGCTTCTTAGGAGTCAGAGATTTAGGTCAGTGGCTCGAACCTCCTCATCTTCAGAGGTACCTTCGAGATCAGCGCGAGCCAGGGACCCCAGTATCAGGGCCAGAGTAAGCTCCCGTGACCCCCTACATCCAGCTCCTTGTTACCCTGGCCTCCACAATGTGTCATAATCAGCGACCCATTGCTAATTTTTTTTTTCTCTCTCTGGCCTTGAGTCATGATGTCTCACACTGCTTCAGCAGACATGTGCACACGCCTGATGCAGACCCTCTCTGAGGAGATAGCAGGTCTGCGAACCCAGGTTGTTCACCAGCTGCAGCAAGTTGTGGGATTTCTGGTGGCGGCTCATGCTCGGGCCGTGCCAGAACCCCAGGTCCCTCTCCCTGATGGTACCTTTACACGCCGCTACGGAGAGGTATAAACCGGCAGGTGTCAGAGACAATTGTACCTTGTACCTTCAAAACACCGCGAAGTGGCGGCGTGTAATTCAGGTTGTTGCCACCTGTCTCTTTGGATACCTGTTTTTCAGCCGTGCTGAAAAGCAAGCAGGTATAAACCCTATGGTAGCGGCGTGTAATCGGGGCACAGGTATGGTATTTGAGTTACCTGGGGCATGCTTGGGCGTCATGTATACCACGCCCCATCAGCTATAATTGGTGGGGACTACTGTGTACCCATTGGCTGTCCCTGCAAGGGGCGGCATATTTAACGATCTGACCAGTCACACTACACATTTGCTATAGCGTCATGTATTAGCCAGCCTCCCTGCTCTGGCTGGCCAATCATGATGTTATTGCATTGCCCAATCACTGTACGAACGCTGCGTAATACACAACTCTGTCACGCCTAGGTAGTTACGGCGCACAATATGTACGCCCAGATTCCCTTGTGGTGGCGGCGTGTAAATCAGGGAAGGTGCTCCACAGAAGGTAACCTGCGGCACCCGTCGGCACTTCCAGGGAACGAAAATACCTTCTGTGGAGCACCTTGTAGCGGTGTGTATTTGCGGTATCAGGTACCGTTAGGAACCGTTGAAAACGCGCGCGTGCACACGCGGTGACTACCTGTTGCTACGTTCGGTAGCGGCGTGTAAAGGTACCATGAGAGGTTTTATGGGGGTAGGGACAAATGTTTTGTGTTCCGTGAGGCCTGTAAGCTATATTTCATGCTCCGGCCCCATTTATCTGGAACTGTGGAACAGCGGGTTGGAATAATAGTGTTCCTACAAAATGAGATTCCCCAGACCTGGGCCTTTTCCCTCCCGACCAACTCTGCATCTTTGCAGTTGGTGGATGAGTTTTTTGCTGCTCTGACTCAGGTGTACGGTGAGCCTAATAGGGTAAGGCTGGGGTTAGGCTGGGGTTACACATAAGCCCTCAGTCAGTTTTTGGCTTCAGTTTTGTCATTTTTTTTTTCTAAGTCCAAAAACTGACAGAAAAACGCATCGGGTGTAATAAACACCCTGTGCGTTTTTCTCTGGAGCTCCAAACATTGCCCTGTCCGTTTTTGAGCCAAAAACGCAGTAAACAGCGTTTTTGGCATCAGTTAAAAAACGCATGCGTTTTTATGCGTTTTTTTTTAACATGGGGCCCTATGGGAAACGCATGCGCAAACGTATGCACATGCGTTTGCGTATGCGTTTGCGCGCATGCGTTTTTTCTGAAAAAAATTACTAAGTCCAAAAACGTACAGGAGTGCAGGAGACACAAAAAGCACCCTATAAAAAACGGATTGGTGATGAAAATGACTTCCAAAAACGGATTTCTATGTGTAACCCCAGCCTTACACATAAGCCCTCAGTCAGTTTTTGGCTTCAGTTTTGTCATTTTTTTTTTCTAAGTCCAAAAACTGACAGAAAAACGCATTGGGTGTAATAAACACCCTGTGCGTTTTTCTCTGGAGCTCAAAACATTGCCCTGTCCGTTTTTGAGCCAAAAACGCAGTAAACAGCGTTTTTGGCATCAGTTAAAAAATGCATGCGTTTTTATGCGTTTTTTTTAACATGGGGCCCTATGGGAAACGCATGCGCAAACGCATGCACATGCGTTTGCGAATGCGTTTGCGCGCATGCGTTTTTTCTGAAAAAAATTACTAAGTCCAAAAACGTACAGGAGTGCAGGAGACACAAAAAGCACCCTATAAAAAACGGATTGGTGATGAAAATGACTTCCAAAAACGGATTTCTATGTGTAACCCCAGCCTAACCTTTGCTGCATACAATCTTCATACGTTCAAGCAGGGCACACGAGCAGTGGAGGAGTACTGCTCTGAGTTTCGGAGGTGGGCGACAGATACCCAGTGAAATGACCCAGCCCTTAGGAGTCAGTTCTGCTTGGGTTTGTCAGCCAGACTGCAAGACACCCTGGTTCAGTATACGGCACCTGAGTCATTGGAAGCAGCGATGTTCCTAGCCATACTAGTTGACAGACGCCTAAAGGAGAGACCGAGACCTGCTTCGTCTCCTGTTCCTATGCCTGCTGAGGAGACAGTACCTGAGGAATCCATGCAGTTGGGGGCAGTAGGTTCTCATGTTAAAACACCTGTGGCCACTAGTCATCAAGTGGGCACAGCTTGTTTTTTGTGTCGCAAACTGGATCATTTTATTAAGGTTTGTCCACTTCGCTCCAAGGTGACTGCGCAGTCTCCAAGGCAGCCTACCTCGAGTCATTCAGAAGGAGACGACCAGAGAGTTTTTCTTTCCTTTTTGATAGGTCTCAGTTTATGCTGTCTGCCAGGGTGGTGGTAGATGGCAAAACCGAGACTGTACCAGTACTGGTTGATAGCGGAGCAGGGGTCAATTTAATGGATTCTCGCTCTGCTCAGGCTCATGGTCTCACTTGCAGTGCCTTAGCGAGACCCATACCCGTTGCTTCGATCAACTCAGTTCCGCTCAGCCAGGGGGTCCACTCCCATGTGGTGCACAATGTGATGCTGTGCTTACGGTCTCTCCACCAGGAGGTGCTGTCCTGTCACCTCATGGAGAACCTGTCCACTCCCATTGTGTTGGGGTTGCCCTGGTTGAAAAAACACAACCCGGTGATCGACTGGCGGGCCGGACAGGTGGTCACCTGGGGGGCTTTTTGTGTGAACAGTTGCCTGACTAAACCACTTTCTACCATTCTGGTTGTGCCAGCTCCTGTTCCTCTAACAGAGGTTCCTGGGAGTAAGTCTGCATCCAGGAGTGGGCTCCGGTCTGCGTCTCGGGTTCATGAGGGGGCTAGGCATCATCCCAGGAGGGACAGCCAGGGACGGACGGTGGCCCCTACTGTGCACGATGGAGGAGGTATCCCTGGTCCCCGGGGGAATGCTGTTGCTGATTGCCATCCTGGCTGTCTGTCCCCTGTTTGTTGTCATATGCAAAGCAATAAACGTTCAGGTCCAGACCTGAGTGCGGATGATTATGTGTGGGTGCGGGCACGACACATGAGGTGGTAGTGTGCGGTTTGAGCTCCTATTACCGGTGTTCTTGGTCCATTCCAGATTTCGGCCATTTGCAACCCCGTGTTGTTCCAGCTAGCCATTTCCCCGGTGCTCTGCACCCTTAATGTCTTCCATAAGTCGTCACCCTGGAAGTTCAGTCCATTTCCGGAGTCCGGAGGCCTTTCCTGAAGGAGCGGGGTACTGTTACATATTGACTGCCTTAGAGTATGGAAGTGCTGCTGCTGTAGGTTTAAATGAAGGCTTTTTTTCCCTGCTCAGTTTGAGTAGATGAGGCTTATGAGTGGAGCATGTAGTAGCAGGTGTGTGTGAATGCTTAGGTATGCTGAGGGGCGTGTATGGGCTGGTTGCTCCCCACCCCTCGGCCTTAAATGGATCAGGTCACATACACCTGTTGTCGCTGATTCAGTTCACTTCTGGACTCTGACCTGTCGTGAGCAAAAGCTGATCCTGAGCTGCTGTAATATTCTACATTGGAAGTTGCTGGGTTCCATGTCCATAGATGGAGGTAGGGGCTTATGCCTAGGGCTTCATAGCAGTCAGGGATTTAGGTCGGTGGCTCAAACCTCCTCACCTTCAGAGGTAACTTTGAGATCAGGGCGAGCCAGGGACCCAAGTATCAGGGCCAGAGTAAGCTCCCTGACCCCCTACATCCAGCTCCTTGTTACCCTCCACAACGTGTCAGTACATATTTGTCATGCACAAGTTCCCACCCTACATGTTGACACAGTCAATCATCATGTAGGGATTGCCTGCCATACACAGTAATGCTGTAGCCATGTTGTTAGCTGACCGCATCGCGGGTTTTATATGAGATCTGGCGGTGTGATAAGAAAATCTCATAGACTTACACCCATTGCTAACCTAGAGCCTGATGGCAGCTGTAATTTTTGTCAAATCATAGCTGCCATTAACCCCTTATGTTACCCTGATTGCCACTGCACCAGAGCAATCGGTATTATCCGGGTAGGCGGTGGGATTAGCACATCTAATGGATGCGCCAAATTC
The DNA here is from genome assembly GCA_033576535.1 of Allobates femoralis. Lineage (NCBI taxonomy): Eukaryota > Metazoa > Chordata > Amphibia > Anura > Aromobatidae > Allobates > Allobates femoralis. The sequence continues at coordinate 175,598,473 of JARQOC010000002.1, forward strand.
TGAGGCAGCTGCGGGCTGGTATATTTTGACTGAGAACTCCCAATACCCCTGGCTCTCCCAAATCTGATACTACCAGCCTCCACTTTTCAGCTTTACCATGGCTAGTTATCAAAAATGGCGTGGACCTCACAGGATATTTTTGACAGTTTGAGTCAGCTCATCCCTACTAACAAATAAATAATAGTAAAAAAATGGTGTGAGTCCCTTCTATTTTTTTTTATTAGAGATAAACGATGTTCGATTCGAAATGTTCGCCATTTTCAAATTCTACCTGTTTTGGGCGGTGTTCGAGTCATTCGACGAATGCAAACAATTTGCTTCAAATTTGGCAGTTTGAGGTTATGTTCGATAACGGTTCGCTCACCAAAAGCGTAACTGGCTTTTCACAGTAATACTGTTATTGAATGTTAATATCCAGTTTCAGTGTATAGTGTGCTGGGGGGACGGGGTTTAGATCAGTGGTGCTGAAATAATGCAGATCTCCATTTGTTTTTTCTCCTAACTGCATATACAGTGGGGCGGTGCAGGTTGTCAGCCAATAACACACACAGCAAAGTGCATTTTTTCACACAAGCAAGGGCATGTGTCCTTGGCTGTGTATGTCACATGTCCTTGCCCAATAAGACCCAGCCATTTTCCCCATCGCCACCATTATCTCAGTGCTGCAGTTGTTTGTCAGTCAGACACCACTACTGCTGCTGTGGGCACCATAAAATGTGACTTAGGGTGCTTTCACATAAGCGTTTTACGCTGATCGCGGCACTTGCGGTGAAAAATCCGCAACTGCCGCGATTACCGCATAACGACCGCGATCGTGGCACACTTGCGGCAAGCCCCATACAATGTCTATGGGGCTTGCGGCAGGTGCAGCAAGTGCGGTTTCGGCACTTGCGGCAGGTGCGGCCGCAAAAAAAACGTGGTATGCTGCGTTTTTTTCGCTGCCGCACTTGCCGCAAGTGCCGGAACCGCACCTGCCGCACACTTACCGCAAGCCCCATAGACATTGTATGGGGCTTGCCGCAAGTTATGCAGTAATCGCAGCAGTTGCATTTTTTTCACTGCAACTGCCGCGATCAGCATTTACCGCTGATGTGAAAGGGGCCTAAGACAGATAGTGAGTGAATATCAAGTTAGATAGACAGATAGGTTTAGGGAGTAGGGACTAGTTTGAATATCAGCCCTTTTGAGGGCTACTTCAGACAAGTAGGGAGTAAGGACTAGTTGGACTTGTAATATCAGCCCTTTTGAGGTCTACTTCATAGAAGTAGGGACTAGTTGTAATTTCAGCCATTTTGAGGGCTAGTTTACAACAGCTCCTATTAGTTTTTGCCAGGCAGGTGTGTGCCAGTGCTGTGCAAGTGTTTTTCACAGCATCTGGCCAAATCTAGCTCAGGCAATCCTTTTGGGCAGGTAGTGTAGCACTGCTGTGAAGAAAGCTACACCACCTGTCTTCAGTAGCAATTTTTTACTGCAGCTAGCCCAGTTAATCCTTTTGGGCTAGTAGCAGAGTCTGGAAGTCAGCGGTGTAGCCCAGCTGTAAAGTAGGCTACACCGACTGTCTATCCAGTAGCCAATTTTTTAACTGCACTTAGCCCAGGCATTCCTTTTGGGCTATTAGCAGTATCTGGTAGTCAGCGGTGTAGCCCAGCTGTAAAAGTAAGCTACACCGCCTGTCTATCCAGAAGCCAATTTTTTACTGCAGCTAGCCCAGTAAATCCTTGTGGGCTAGTAGCAGTGTCTGGTAGTCAGTGGAGTAGCCCAGCTGTTAAGCAAGCTACACCGCCTGTCTATTTCATACTTCCTCACAGCTCCCAAGTCTCCAGCCACCTGTCTGAGTATGGGGTAAGACAGATGGTTGAGTATGCAGAGATATTCACTCATATTATAGCCTGAGAATAAGAGGTCTGCTCCAAAGCTTCTGTGAGTCCAGATGAGGAAATGATCTGCACTGATGACCAGAAGCTTTGGGAATCGGATCCAGGCCCACATGAAGAAGGTTCTGAGCAAGCAAAATGTAGACCCTCATTCCCAAATTGTAAGTGCTGTTGGTGGAGACAATGAGGAAGATGCTGATGAGACAGTGATACCTGATTGGAACGACAACTTGACTTTTCGATCAGGGCAGGAAGAGGTTGACTCTGAGGATGACGGGTGTGAGAGCACACAGGGTGATGATGAGGTTGAAGATCCCATTTACTGTTAACCCACAGATAGCCAGTCGATGAGAGTCAACAGAGGAGGTGGAGGAGGATGCTAATGATGACAAGGTTAAGTTGTGCTTTCCTGGACAGAGACGGAGTACTGGAAGCACGTCACCAACTGCATCCTCAACCACAACTCTGCCTCTAAGTAGAAGTCATGGTGGCTCTTCTTCAGGTCACATGGGCTCTAAGCCTTGCCTAGCCTGGGCCTTTTTTGAGATCACAAAGGATGACCCAACTCAGGTTGATACAGGGGTAGAAAATACTTTGCGGATGCATGACTTATTAAGCTTGATGAACATTAGTCCGTCTACATTGTCACTGAACAGAGCAGTTTGCGCTTATCTGTCTGCACACCACCAGACACGTTCAGAGAGAACGCTGGATGCAGGGCACAACATGATCCCCAAGGCATGAGTGGCGAGCTGAGGCAATTTTTCCAGATTGGAAGCCCAAAATGAGCAAGGGTCCAGTTCCACAGTCATTGCATCGATGTTCACTTGGAGATACTCCTGTACCATCCTCTCTAGGCGTTGACTATGTGTCAGACTTCTTGTCTCCTCTGGCCTTGCAAAGGATGGTCTAAAAAATTGGTGAAACAATTCCACAAAATTGTTGTTACCACCAGATACAGTGTTACTGTTACGGTTTGAGTGATGACTCGACAGTACCAAGGTTGGCAAGTTACAACTTTGAGATTCACTATGTGCACCACTGGTGTTGTTGTGGAAAAGCAGATGTAAGATTCTGTAACAGATTCTGCTGATACTCCTGCCTGCGTGAAGCCCTTTCTCTGGCAGGAATTATTTAGTCAAATTTACTCTTGTACCGGTGATCTATGAGTGTGGCAACCCAGTAGTCAGCATTACTTCAAATTCTGACAATCCGAGGGGTCATGTTGAAGGAAGTGCAGCAAGAAGGCACTCATGTGTCTTGGACATCCAGGAGGCCCAAGTCCTTGTTGTGTTGGTGGCGGTGAGGTAAGAATCATGCTTCCTTCCTCTGTCCTCTCCCCCCAATCTTGCACAACAGAAATGTGATCAAGGTCTGCCTCATATGATGAGTCTTCCATGCCCATCGCCAGTTCGTCCTCCATTTGTTCCTCGGCTCCGGCATCTTCCTCAACAGTTTGGCTGCTACCATGCGCTCTCATTAATCCCTCTCCCCCACCCTCCCATGCCTGCCGCCTTGGTGCTGCCGACTATCTGGACCTTGGAGATCTTGTTATCCTTTCTGCATACGACTCCTCCTGTACTTCCTCCCCCTCCTCTTGTCCCACCACCTGACTCTGAATACTGTTTAAAGTGTGCTTCAGCATGTAAATGACCGAAATAGTCATGCTGATAATGCCATCGTCAGCACTAAACATCTTCGTCGCCATTTCAAAACTGTGCAGAAGGGTGCATAGGTCCTTGATCTGAGACCACTCCAGCAGTGTGATTTGCCCCACCTCTGCATCACGTTGGCCCAGGTTATACTTCATAACGTATTGTACCAGGTCTCGTCGGTGCTGCCACAGTTGCTGCAACATGTGCAGAGTTGAATTCCATCGTGTCGGCACATCGCATTTCAGTCGGTGAACTGGCAGGCCGAATGACTTCTGTAGAGATACAAGTCGTTGAGCTGCAGGATGCGAACGGCGGAAGTGAGTACACAGCGACTGTGCCCTCTGCAGAAGCCCATCTAGGCCGGGATAGTGGGCTAAAAATTGCTGGACAACCAAGTTTAAGACGTGAGCCATACAAGGCACATGTGTCACATTGCCCTGGCGAAGGGCCGCACCCAGCATTGCAGCATTGTCGCACATGGCCTTCCCTGGCTGCAGGTTCAGTGGAGACAACCATTGATGAAACTCGGTCTCCACAGCTGACTACAATCCCTCAGCTGTGTGACTCACATTTCCCAGACATTTCAACATAAACACCGCCTGATGCTGTTGAGCCCTGCTGCCAGCATAGTAAGGAGGTGTGCAGGATTCCTTCTGCACAGTTAGAACGCGGGTGGCATTATCAGACAGGCTTTGGGTGCAGGTGGAGGACCGAGACGTGGTTGAGGAGGCAGAAGCAGTGGAGGAACTACATACAGAGGATTGACACACAACTCATGTGGATGGCAAGACTTGGACAGAAGCCCCTTCTCCTGCTGTCACCATAGTTACCCACTGCCCAGTCAGCGACATGTAATGCCCCTGTCCATGCTTACTGGTCCAAGTGTCTGTGGTGAAATGCAACCTGTCACACACGTAGTTTCTCAAGGAAGCGGTGATGTTGTGTGCGACATGGGCATCTGGTACTGGGGCACTGCGAAGGTTCTCGAAAACCCTCTGTGTCCACCAAGCGGAAAGGCAGCATTTCTGTAGCTTTCAGATGGTGAAATTCAACCTCTTAGCTTCCTCATGGCTAAGAGGAAATGGTCTTTTACTTGTCCATATCTGAGGGACCGAGGGCTGGCTGCTGTGTTGAGATGGGGTTGAGTCGGATATCTCCGGAAACTGCTGATCTGTGAGGTATACTTCCTAAAAAAACAACCCTGGAGTCAGGCCAAAGTTATAACCAAGTGCTCTTTATTAAAAAGCACTGCATAAATACTGCATTAAAAGTAATGCCAAGTGGCACACGAGACAGGTGACCACATGAAAAAGTACATACCAGTATGATAATTGTTTACAATATTACATGTACCAGACAATAGCCAATGTAATGCCCCGAGTCCAAAGTACACAACATACAAGCACGCAAAATGTCACCGATAATCAATTAAAAAAATGGAGACTCTTGTTGGAGTCCCCTTGCTGTGTTTTACATGATTTTAGAAGGGCATGATATGCCTATATGTGTGTCTCCTCCTCCTTTTACTCATTCAGCTTTTTTCTTTTCGCATTTTTATATGTACTTGTCACTTTTCCATGTGTTTGTTGTGTCCTCTGAGTAGTTTGTCACCTTTTAGACACACTAGAAGGTGTTTTCTGTGTTTTCTATGTGTTTGCATGTGTTTGTGTTTGCCTGCCATTGTTTTCAATGGTGTTCGATGGTGTTCGACGAATATTCGACGAACATTCAACGAACACACCCCCAATTCGACGAATCAAATCAAATTCGAACACTAGGGTGGTGGCTAATCTCTATTTTTTATAAACTGCTAAGGTAAAGCACACAGCTGCAGGATAATATTATTAGGCTGAAAAAGTCCATGGTTATTTGGTGCCTTCCCCGCTTAAAAATACCAGCCCTCAGCCACCCCAAAATTGGCACATCCATTAGATACGCCTATTCTTGGGCTTTGCCTGGCTCTTCCCAATTTCCCTGGTGGAGTAACAATCATGGTATTTTGGGGGATTGATGTCAGATGTGTAATGTCAGCTTTCATCAAGCCTAGGGGTGAGTTATGTAGAGGTGTCTATCAGACACCTTCATTACTTACCCAGTAAATAAAAAAAAAGACACATAAGAAAAAAATAGTTTGTGGTAGCTGGAGCTGTTTCTCTTTGGTGTCGGTGATATTGGTCTTATTGCTTCTCAACTGCTTTTCCAGGTTTGCTAAAGCCCTAGACATCACAGGAGAGGCTGGAAACATATACCTCACTGGGGAAGCTGAGACTGGGGCATAGAGATCACTGGAGAGCTGGATTTAAAGGGCAGACAGTCGGCAAAACGCGTCTGTCAGCCTGAGCACTGCGGTCCCCAGGAATCTACCCGGGGGCCGCAAAAAAAGTCATCAAGGGCAGCATTCAGCCCTGAATCCTGAGGTTCCACACCCCTGGAATAAAGACTTCCTTACGCTATCTTTCAATCACAATTTAATATCTAATATATTCCCATGAAGCTCCTCCAACACTGTCCACATTCCCCAAATGCAGCTCCGGTGAATGTGATTGGCTGTAAAGTCCATCTATTTACATGCTACAGGAAGTAATGACACTGCTCATCAGAGTCACCGGGTCTCGCTTAGCACAACGCTGTTCCTGTGGCTCTGATGAGAGTTGTAGTAACTACCTGGCACCTGTGAATGCCTGTACTTAAGAGCTCTTCACAGTCACTGGAACAACATTCAGGAAAAATAGACTATGACAGAGGAGAACATGGGAACATTTTTGATAATAACTTGGTAAATGAGGGATAGTTTGGGGTAGTTTTTATTCAAATAAACTATTTTTTAAAGTGTTTCTTTTTAATTTTGACTCACTGGGTTAGTAATGGAGGTGTCTAAGAGAAACCTATTTATTAATAACCCCTGGCCTTGATGTCAGCTAAAATTCCACAGCTTACATCAACCCCAAAAAATTTTAGGCTGGGAAGGGCCCAATAACCATGGACTTTCCCAGCCTGATATTATCAGCTTACAGCTGTCTGCTTTACCTTGGCTGGTTATAGATAACAGGGAGACCACACATTTTTTAAAAATATTTATTTAGTTCCAGCAATGACCAGAGAGACAAAGAAGTGTCCAGACATGTTCCCCTTGCCTTCCCATTCCATTTGAGTGCTGTCTCCATTAATTTCAGCAATTTTCTTGCCCCTTCCCCTCTGCCCTCCTGTTAGGGTCTTCTGAAAAAGTACTTATGTTTCCCATTGACTTTCATTATACTTGTTACTTGAGTCCATCTGTGTGGTATTTTAGTACTCTCTCATTACTAGTCTGAAGTCGTTCTGAGAAGAATCACCAGTATTGGCAGAGAGACCAAATGGTCATGTGACAGGCAAGTATACAATATACAATGATCCGATCAAATTAAACTTGACGTGTGCCGTCTCGCTCAATTCACTTGTGTAGAGTGAGACCACACATGTCTAATTGGATTAAGGCCAAAAGTATGCCGGAATCGAACATAAGTGACTTTTCACTTTTGTGAAAAGCCTGGAAAAACCCTATACGCAATTGGCAGTAGCAGTCAACCCCGGTAAGACAAGTTAGGGTATGTGCCCACATAGTGGTTTAAGAAAGGGGTGAGAATGCGCAACATAGGGTCTTATCCTTAGGAGACAGGATCAATAAGGTGAAATTTAGGAACTGCTCACCTGATGGGGTTGTGTAGCACACAACCGGCGTGATCGCTCAGAACAATACAGCTGCTGCCAGGACCGTACTTCCACAGGTCACTGTGGTCACAATAGCTTCCAATAGGACAAAGTACCTCGTGGTCCGAGCTGCTGTGTTCGTATGATGTAAAAACCAGATACAGCGAAATGTCTGGGTATAGTAGTAGCTGTTTATTTTCCGACGCGTTTCAGAGTCATATCCCAAACTCCTTCCTCAGGGAGGAGTTTGGGATATGACTCTGAAACGCGTCGGAAAATAAACAGCTACTACTATACCCAGACATTCCGCTGTATCTGGTTTTTACATCATACGAACACAGCAGCTCGGACCACGAGGTACTTTGTCCTATTGGAAGCACATAGTGGTTTAGTGACGTTCAAACCGTCAGTAAACCGGTGGAAATTTGCAGGAGCCTAGAGTTCTGAGCTCTGAAGTCTCCAGCTGTTTCCCAGCGGTTTCCCAGCGTTTTATTCAGTGTGTGCACAGCGTTTTTCCGGCGGTTTTTCCGGCGGTTTTCTATGGAGGATTTTGTTCATGAAAACAATCAAAAACCGCTGAGAATTGACATGTTGTATGCTCCTAAACCGCTAGGAAACCGCTCAACCTCTGGCAGATCCGCTCACATAAACCCACTATGTATGCACAGCGTTTTCTAAATTACATAGGGTTACTTGTAAGTCCTAACGCTGCTTAGGATTTACATAAATTTAAATAAAACCTATGCTAAACCGCCGGCGGTTTTCGCTGCTAAACCGACGTTAAACCACTATGTGGGCACATACCCTAAGTAATGAAATTCTTCAGGCAGCATTCTATCTTTCCATTCTAAGCCATTGGTGCCAGAAACTGAAGAATGAATTTTCATATGAAAACGCATGATAGTCATCCAAAATAAAAAACAAATATGAATACTTATTCACCCATGCAACATTTTGTTTCCTAATGGGAAAATTTATCAAGCTCTACTTAGGAGCCAAGATATGAATGAATAATATTAATTCTTTGATGAGCTTTGAGTGCTGTTGTTCTTCTGATTAGTTGCATCTTCAAGTGAAATTCAAGTAAGGCGTGTTCCACATCTAAGGTTGGTGTGCGTTTTGCTTAATTAGCGTTTCTAGGTGTTTTTACCACTAAAAACGCATACAAACACTAGCGTTTTGGCCCCCATTGATTTTAATGGAAACGCATGTAAAAACGCATGCAAAAACGCATGTGTATTTTCAAAAACGCAAAACGCATGTGTTTTTGCCAACGCAGCTCAAAACGTCATCCCCGATGTTTTGTGGCGCGTTGGCAAAAACGCATGTGTTTTGCATTTTTACATGTGTTTCAATTAAAATCAATTGGGGGAAAAACGCTAGTGTTTGTATGCATTTTTAGTGGTAAAAACACCTAGAAACGCTAATTAAGCAAAACACACACCAACCTTAGATGTGAAAACACCCTAAGGAATTCATCTACTGTAGCTGACTCTCTTCAGAGTCAAAAAAAGGATGTTCTGTCACATGTTGTATGAATCAGACAAGCAAGTTGAACATGCTGCGTAAATGGAGGTCTTCACCCTTCAAAGCATTGCCTCAAGCTGAGAATATATGTATAAACAGAGTTTACTGGAAGTTATGACTCTGTACTAAAGGATCAATACAGCCTTGGCTCCCAGGGTTCTGTAATGTGCATGGAGCCCTTGGTTTGTTTTTAACACGATGAAACACTTCTCTTCCTTTACTGATCAAATATGATGTCACTTTCAGGCTTTTGCCACTAGTCCAACATAAAACACTGGATAAAAAAATGAGCAAATATCCTATAATAAAGTAAATTGCAAAATATCAGTAGTACATTTAAATAACATAGATCACTTGGTTGACACTGATTAAAAAGTGTAAAAGCCATCCTTCCTCGATAAGGTGGTCCTACTCTAGTATTCAAACCTTCCCTTGTGTCAGTTTCAGTGACATATACTAATATGCTCTGGCTCATTTTTTTAGTACTCTGTACAAATGGGTGTTATCTATCCCTCTGAGGTATTCATTTCATCTAGATAGCTTCCCATGGACAGGTGGCGAGCACTGTGCTTCTCTGCGCTTATTCACACTGATGTCACTAATTCAAGGTAAGGTTTTAATACTAGAGCAATATCGTCTCGATTGGTACAACTTGCCACAGTGGGATGGATTTCACCCTCTTTGAGCAAACAGTGTTAACCAAGTGCCCCATGTTATTTAATTGTACTACTATTATTACTTATTTACTTTATCATGGGGTATATGCTCATTTTGTGTTTTTCTCTTGGGTTTTGTCTGTGAAATGGCCATTATGTGAACGTGCTCCTATTGCACATATACCAACTAATGCTGTGGCTCGTTTTTTCTTCAATATGAAACACAATAGAAAATGTAAATGCTTAAAGAGTATCTATCACCATTCTGGGTTGCCAAGTTACATTAAGAAAAAGTGCGCAGCTTCAGATGGGGGAATTTTCTAAATAACACCTATTAACCAATTGTCATTAATATCCCCATGCAGGACTTAGGCTAGGGTCACATTTGGAAGGTAGAATGCGGTTACCGCATCCATTTCCAGATGCGGTAATCTCCTGTGCCTTCATACTAATTTTAGTGGAACAAATAGCACGATCTCCTGCTGGGAGATTAGTAGACATTATTAGAGACCGCACAACACTAGGAGGTTAGTAGACATAGAACCATAAGTTAACAGAGATTAAGGTGATATTGCACCATTGCGCTCCCTTTCTCTCCTTTTGTCTTTTCATACTAATTTTGCCCTGTAAAAAGTGTGTCCCTAAATCCGCATGCGGTACTGGATGTCTCCTTAATGTGGCATCCGGTACCAAATGCGGTAGACGCTGTGGAGATTACAATGTTCCCCTGCTTTCCAAACATGGATTTTGAGTCCCGGGACGGATCCGGTGCAATCCAATGTGTTATAACATGAGTGTCTATGAGCGCCGGATTCCGCCGGTCTGATAAAAAATCAGACCAGTTGCCGGATGCTCTTATCAACCCTGCTGCTGCGGGGATGATCAATGTTTGAAGGGTTAATGTGTATAATATATGTGGGCAACATGTCTCCAGGGAGATATTAATGTTTAGCCAATATTTGTTGGCTTTTACAAATCATGATTGGAAGCCGGCGGCTCCTGGTTGTCAGCACGAGCATGAGTACGCAATGAGTGTAAGCACATTGCTGGCCAGCATCCTTAATAAGGACCTGTCCCACGTGCTTACGCCTATTGCGTACTGTGCTTAAACATCAGCTCTACGACCAGCGCATCAGAGTTTCAATTTGCGCTGGCCATAGAGCTGACGTTGAAGCCTTCAGCACCATGGAGAGCAGCGGGTACAGTACACAATTGGCATAAGCACCTGGGACCGCTCCTTATTAAGCATGCTGGCCAGCAATATGCTTGCGTTCATTGCGTACTGATGCTCGTGCAGACAACCAGAAGCCATCGGCTTCCAATCATAATTTGTAAAAGCCGACAAATATCGGCTAAACATTAATATAGGCAGTTAACACTTACAATACCAATGCATTTGGCCACCATGTCTCTAGGGAGGGTGGACACTCACTGGAGACATAGTGCCCACATATATTATACACATTAACCCTTCAATCAAAGTTAATGTACACCAATGCAACATCTGTGCTGATATGCCGCACAGATGCTGCATTGTTGTTCCAAACCCATCCGGTACTGCAGGCATTCATATGTGTCTTGCTGTACCGGATTCGGACCCATTGGGCTCCATGTTAGAAATTCGGTTTTGCAACCGCTGCGGAAAATGCAGCCTGCATGATTTTTCCCGCAGGCTGCAAAACTGGATCCGGTAACCGCATTACAAATAGTGCATTGCGGTTTTTCTATTGTTGACTATGGGTGAGGATTCGAATCCAGTTTTGAGCATTTTTAATGCTCAAAACCGGATCCGGATCTGCAATTTCAACTACAAATGTGACCTTAGTCTTAATAACTATTTAGAAGAGTCAAGTGTGAACTTTTCTAATAAGGACCAGGGGATATTTACAGTATTTCATGTGGAGAAAAGGCAGTAAGTGCAGCTAAAAAGTAAAGGGTTCTTTTCATATACTGTAGTAAGACCGGCATGCCCTACTGCAAGATACTGTATATCTACACAAAATACAAAGAAAAATTTAAAAAAAACATGCTCTTTCTTTAATTTATTAACCCCAAATCACCCCTGCAGGTCTGATATGATTCGTACTCACAACATCCCATGATGAACCCAGCTCTGAAGTCGCAGTACGTGGCGACATTAAGCAACGTGACTAAGAGAGCCGCAGCTGTGAGAGCGGTGACATCAGTGGGTTCACCTGAGGTCACAGATGCGTGGTTCCCATTGAATACAATGAATTCACCTCAGGTGAACTCAATTCTGGTAATTTGGCATTGAGTTCAATGGTGCCAAATTACCGAATTATTAATGTGAAAGATACCAGATTAATTGATTAATCAGCACCATTAAAGTCAATAATCTGGCAATTTTTAACTCAATATCAGATTGACGGAATGTCTACACATTCCAGTAATCCATGATTGAGCTCGATGAGTTCACCTGAGATAAGTTCACGGAGTTCAATGAGAAAACTGTGCACCAAATCTGCATTTCCGGGCAGAATAACGCACCAAAAAATGCAAGGTGTTTTAGATGCTTTAGTGCAATTTTGTAATAAAACTGCATGCAAATCCTTATGCCAGCAAAGTCACTGAGAATTCAGACTTTTTTGCTCATATAGTTTACTTTTTCCTTGCAGATTTGGTGCATAAACAAATTATTATTATGTTGATACACAGGTAAAATAAAGCTGGGGGCTGTCTAATTTACCTGCACTGGGTATTAAATATGGGGAACCCCATGCCTTTTATTTCAATTATTTATTCATTTTTACAATCCACTTTGGGACTCAGACAGCTAGTGTGAGGGCAACCAATCACAGACACCGGCATAGAGGATAGTGGCACATCCTGACTACAACCAATCACAGATTCTGTCACAGAGGGTGGGTGGGGGAAGCAGGAAGAATTCATAAGGTTTAATGAGCGGACCTGGAATCAGTGTATCAACATCTATTATTATTAATAAATAACAGCAATCTTTTATAGCACAGATGTTCAGGTCCACATAGACTTATATGGGGTTTGGGCTCAAGTTCTGGCCAAATCCAGTCCTGAACCGGACGTTTTTTCTGATCAGCTGCGTGTTCACACATCTCAACTCTTTAACTATTCTACTTTACCAGAGGCAAAAAAGATGACAAAATTAAAAATATAAATAAAAATCAATTGTTTATTTGTATAAAAATTAAAATCTACTTTTTCATTTAAAAAACATATACTGTTATATAGGCCCAAAACACAAATATAAAATTATTTATGCAAATCTGGAGCAAGAGCAGTGTAGCCAGATAGTCACCACTATTTTTCCTAACTGTAATTATATGGTTATTTCCATTCAGACACCACTTAAAGACGACTTAAAGAGGACCTTTGACCATGGCGTTTTGGCTGCCGAACTGAGTTGGGCTACATTCACACAGTGCGCTATTGCACCGTTCGGGTCCGCTTTGTACAGATCCGCTATTGCAGTGAAAATGCAGTGAAATGCATTGACGTTAGCCGTTAACTGCTTTTTACGGACCCGCTTTTTGGCTGAAAAGTGAGTCCATAAAAAGAAGTCACTTATCAATTTCCTGCCGTTTTTTTCGCTGCACTTTTACTCACCTTGATGCTCTCTCACACTGATCTCTTCTCATCCTGATGGCACAGAACCCGTGGAGGACGTTGGACAGCACCATGTGACTGAGCGGCGTCACCCGGTCACAAGGGAGGCTGCAGGGTCCTAGAGGCAGAGCTCACTGTGGCCTTCGGGGATGAGAGAGAGGAGATCATCAGCGGTCACCGGGGGAGCGCGGCGAGGTGAGTAAAAGCATAGACAAAAAGCATAGCAGCATTCACACATAGAACTCTGCTTTTTGTGAGGATCTGTTCTTGGTGCAGTTTCTGCACCAAAAACGGATCCTCACAAAACGCAGAAATTACACTGTGTATGAACATAGCCTAAAACGTAGTTTTTAATTTCACATCTCCTTTGCAGAAATATTTCTCTATACCTTCATTCAAGGATACAACATAACGCGTATGTGCACACATAAATAACCAGGTGGTTGTGCAAACCAGAAACTTGTAATGAAAAACAAATAAGAAAGCTGCACAGATGTATAGGAGGCCCCAAAGGAAAAGGCTTTGTGTCATCATCAATACAGTAGAAAAGGCTCAATGCAGGGGCAGACATATCATTGGTGCAACAGTAAGGGGGCCCATTTCCACTTCCAAAGCAGGTAAAAACTGGGCATTAGCATGAGTTATTGGATTGCAAAGGCCCATACTTACTGTACTTGCACATGGGGCCTCATCTGTCTGTGTCAACCAGTGGCACAATGTATTATTGAAATATACAAACTGCTGGCACAGTATCAGATATAATAATGTATGAACTCAGTGTTAGGTGTATATGAACAGAATACTTAATATTATATTGTTTAACATCACCCATTTTTTCTTGCTGTGCTCTCATCTCATGTTTTATTCATAACAATTTCTGATAATATATGATATACGGTAGCTTAATTTACAACTTTATAGCCCGTGACAAAGCATGCGTGGCAACACACCGTGGGATTTTCTGTCCACCTTTCCTTTTACAGATACATATTTTACCCTTATTTCACCAACTTAAAGGGAACCAACCACCCCAAATGACCCCCCCGGACTGTTAATATGTGTCCCTACACCCAGCACACACATTTGGGGCAATCGTTTTTGCTAAAAAAACAGTTTAGTAGAAGCTAAGATATAGCTTTATAAAGTTTAAAAAATCCTGCCGACTGGGCGTTACCTAGCTTGTCCTGCTGCCGAGTTCATCTGCCCGTCAGCCTTCTCTCTCCCCCCTCCCTTCAGTAAAGCCCTGCACTTTCAGCCTCGTCACAGGCTGGTGCACGGAGTCTCATGGCCGTGCACACGTCATCAGCTACAGCCAGGGTCACGAGCACACGCTCTGTGCGCCCTGTGATCACCCGGCAGAATGAGTCACAGCTGCACTGCCAGGAAGTCACAGAGCGTGTGCTCGTGACCCTGGCTGTAGCTGATGACGTGTGCACGGCCATGAGACTCCGTGCACCAGCCTGTGACAAGGCTGAAATGGCAGGGCTTTACTGAAGGGAGGGGGGAGAGGAGGCTGACGGGCAGATGAACTCGGCAGCGGGACAAGCTAGGTAACGCCCAGTCGGCAGGATTTTTTAAACTTTATAAAACTATATCTTAGCTTCTACTAAACTGTTTTTTTAGCAAAAACGATTGCCCCAAATGTGTGTGCTGGGTGTAGGGACACATATTAACAGTCCGGGGGGGATCATTTGGGGTGGTTGGTTCCCTTTAAAGTTTAAATATAATTTCATTGAAAAAAAAAACCACAATACTGAACTGGTTGTTAATGATGGGTCACATAACATGTAAGATAATGTTTTTTGTGCCATATGACTTATTTTCTCACATTTTTCTATGCACTTTTAAAAACTGCATTGTATGGCCGATTAGCTGTGGCCAGCAGTTCATAGGGTGCAATGTGACAGCAGAGAAGGGACAAGAGAGATTCTGAACTGTGTGGGGGAGTCAGCAGAAAAGGATCCAGATGATAAATCAGAGAAGCTATACATTTCTGCTATACATCTTAAGGTAGCGTTACACACTTCAATGTCGTAACGATCTCACTAACGATCTCGGGGGCGCACGGTCGTTAGGACATCGTTTAGACATCGTTGATAAGATGTCACACAGCTAGATATCGTGAACGACGCACCAATGATCCAGCGATCCAGACATTGTCCGAACGACACAGCGAACGATCTTGCCGGTCGTTATCATGCTGTCACACAGCAACTATGTGAACGACTCCAACCGCAATGTGGGCGTAGTTTGAGACACACGCTAGGAGCTAGGCGTGCCAGATTGTGTTTTTCCCGCGCCCCTACAACTCCAATTGGTGGCCACAACTGCATTACCATTGGTTAGCCTTGTCTGGCAAGATGGCCACTTCATTAGTGCTCTTGCTCTTTCAACCATCTCGCTATTCAAGTCTGTTTTCATTTGGTGACGCCTGTGCGTCCCCAAAATGTTCCACATGAATGCTCGTGCATGGCCCATGGTTGACTGGCTGTGTCCCTAATCACTTGACAGATTATGATGTATTTGCATTATTATAACTATGATGCCTCAGATATAGTTGCATCTGCGACTATATATGTATGTGTATATGTATGTATCAGGACCACAATGTGTACATGTGCATACACATACATATGTATGTGTAAATTTAAGTGTATCTGCTTGGTTATGTGTAAAAATGCGTGTATATACTTTGCATCTCTGATTTGAAATCATATATGTTGACATAGTTTAGGTAGCAATGTGGTAGACATACATGACCAATGACGTTCGGAAGGTTTCCATATATGTTTAGTTATTGATATATGGTGCACATGTTGGCTCATGCATTTATAACCCAGCAAATAAGGATTTCAGATAAACACATATATATAGAGAGATACCAAAATCTTTCAATAG
Organism: Allobates femoralis; assembly: GCA_033576535.1. Lineage (NCBI taxonomy): Eukaryota > Metazoa > Chordata > Amphibia > Anura > Aromobatidae > Allobates > Allobates femoralis. Next base: position 175,614,373 of record JARQOC010000002.1, read on the forward strand.
TACACATTTATATTTGCGACCACACGCAGGTACCTAAACGCCTAGAGGAAAGGATGGAGACTTCAATGAGTCTCCTTATTTAAATGTCTTTACTGATAGTTTAAAGAATAAAAACGTGAATGAGTCTACTGATCAACGCATGGAAGATCAAATATGGCGGGTTTGCCATGAACCAATGCCAGCCAATCGGAACGCAGTACTGGCCACCAATCGATGCAGACGGGGCACGGAAAACACAATGCCAAGGCACGCCTACGGGATTGGTTTCACAATCGCAGAAATCACAAATGTCATAGTTTTCGCGGTGTCACACAAAACAATGCAGCAGGTTGGCTGATCGCAGATCCTCAGACTTGAGAACATGCTCTCAAATAAGCGATCAATGATCCAATGATTTATCGTAGTCATATATCGGTGTCACACACAACGATGTACTAACAATGTCGTTTGAACGACTCCGAACCCGTGACGTTTCAGCGATATCGTTCACGATATCGTGCCGTGTAACTGTACCTTTATGCAGTTTCTAATACTCAACTTATTTATCTTCCGTAATCTCACTAAGGCGGCCGTCACACGTAAAGATATCGTGCAAGATATCGCTTGAACGCGGCAGATTAAACATCGCGTAAGCGATGTCTGTGCGTGTGACGGCGAGATACGACGAGCGATATCTGATCAAATCGCTAAATCGTGATCTGAGGTTCGGTTCTTAGATCTAACGATGTCGTGTGTTAAGATCAACTGAATCGGCGTGTCTAAACAACCGAGATCGCATGCACGTTTTGGACTGCGCGATGCTTAATCCATCACGTAGGCGTGGCAGGAGTTTACTAGTGCCTCGCCTCCCCAGTTGCGATTCGTGCACCATAATGGTTTCGGATTGGCTGCGCACCAGTAGCTCGCATTGGTGGAGGATGATGCGTTGCCATTGGCTGTCCTCACAGGGCGCCATTTTGAAAGAGCTGTCTTCAGCACCACACATCGGCGTCGGCTGCACAATTTATCAGAACTGTGCACACACAAGTGCGTCGACTTGATAATCGAATCTGCGTGGTACACGACCCTGCTATAGCGTCCACCTTGTCCTACACCCAAACAATGTTGCCAGGCACGGCGCACACAACGCGGCGCTACGTCACGCCCATGGGATCTTGTCCCGTAGGTGACACAAAAAGTGGTTGATTGCTCTGGTAACGCTGCGTCGCTCGCCTTTGAGTCTTGGTACGTCACGCAAGGGGCGGTCCAGACGGAATGAAGTTCGTTTCAGTTTCATTCCGCCTGCAAGGTGCTAGCTCCTCCCCTGCACATTGCAGTTCAGTAATGGCGGCAACACGGCGCGCTGCCACGTGGGGGATGGCGGAACTGATGCTATTAATAGATAATTGTGATAGATTTGATTATTGGGGCCACCACCCCCACCGGCATCCGAGGCTGCGCAACCGCAGCACTGTCCTTAAGATTCAGCGGGCCCTGCTCCGCCAGCTGTGTGTGGAGAGGTCTGTGAAGGCCATCCAGCACAAGATAGCGGACCTAAAATATAAGACGCCGGGCCGCATTGTGGACATCCGTGCACGGATTCAGAGGCTGCGTGGTGAGTAAATGTTGGGCCCAAACACACACCTGCACATGTACATGTATCAAAATACACACCAATGTCTCACAACAGATTCAAAAGATAGTGTGGTCCTCGGCCTGTCCCCAACAATGTCTTACCCTATATTCTGCCTAATTTGGATGCAGGGGCAACACTCCGGCCTGGTTGTCGCAACCTCATAAAAGCTGTCCATCCAAATGTAACTCAGGACATAAAATTAGTGACAAGCTTCAGTGTGCAGTTGTAAAGAAATTATATGCAGGTCACAGGCAGCATGGCAAGGGGATGGACTGGGGAGTACAGGTGACATATAGTCCAGGGGACTGTACACTCCATCCCCTCGACATGCTGCATAACATCTGTCAGTATAACAAAGTGTGGGTCACACTGTGAAATCACACACATTTGGGCAATGACCAATCCCTAAAGAATGCTCAGCCAACAACATTGGCAAAATGTGTTTGGACCCAGCATGTGGATGTGCCAACAATGTGTCGCCTGGTGGTGTACACACTAACACGAAAAGTACAAACTCCCGGCCAGCACAAATTTTGACGCAGCCCTCCGGCGTACATCACTATTTTTTAGGATCACGCTACTTTCACAGTTCAATACCGCAATCAATGAGGCTGACCAATAGTAACCAGCCTGCATTGTGTCAAACTGATCCCTGCAGTTGGATCCAAAAGATCCATCACAACCGACATTCACCTGGATCAGTTGATGTGACTGTCCCAGCTGGTCTCCCCTGGTGCATCCCCTCAACACCCCTATGTTGGCCCCTACTGACACCTCTTGGCCACCCATGTTGAACCCTGTGTGTGATACCCTCATGTCCCCTGTGTTCAGCCCTCGTCTTCTGTGTGTGTGCACCTCATGCCCCCCATAACTTGGCAGCATATTCCCTGTTGTCCCGCTTTGGGAAATAAAAATGCTGCCCTCTAGGATGTTCACGAAACACCTGCTGCTGTTGGCTGTGCCATCATGTATTTGCCATAGGTGTGGATCCTGTGGGCTGGACCTGCGTTGATGTCACAGTCACATATCCGCTGTTCAAACGATGGCAAACTGTGTTAACGTGTTCAAACCGTGAGGCCCTGCAAATGGCAGGTGCGCGGTCACAGTACTTGCAACCTTTCGCTAATTTTGAGAACAATGACCTTCCAGTTTGGGCAAGTGTTAAGGTAATTACCATGGTGTGTTCAACCAAATCGGGTCCAAGGACAACGCCAATGTCTTCTCCGGAGCTGTCCCATAGGGCCCCATGTCATGCATATTGTTCAATACAAATTATGGCCAAGCCGATGGTCTGCCCTAGCAAGCAACTAGCCTTGTCTCCAAATATGGCCACATGCTGGTGTATGGCCCCACAAACATATTGCCACTCATTCATTAGCTGCCATTAGGAATCCGGCAATGTGTCATGCTGGTTTTGGGTGTGGCCAAGTTATGACCATCCTCCTATTCTAGGCTGCATTTTATTAAACTGATAGACATTTGTAATGTGTAGAGTTGTATGATAATTAGTGGCCATCCCATTAGGCACAATTGCAATCGGGATGGATGGCTCCCTATATCAAATCCCTGCAGTTTCTATGTTTCGTGTGACAAATTGCCGTCCCCAACATGCGTGTGTGAAAAATGTTAAAAAAAAAAAACATATTACCGATCATCATACACTAAATAGGTACCTTCGAAAGCCCACACATGCCACAATGGCCCACAGGTGTTGCACCCTACCCAGGTGAAAAGGAACACCCAGCCTGCGGTAGCACCCCTAACTACAATATGAATTGAAATGTCGGTAAAAGCAGCCATGCAGCAAGCCACATTGGCTAATGTGTCCACTAGGCATACCCAAAACATACATTGCACATGTGTTGTTATTTAATAACCATGGACACATATGTTGCCAGTGTACTGTCCCTCGTGTAAACAATAATTTTGTGGCCCACACACAGTACATGCTGAAAACATTAGTGTATGCATCCAACCGGAGGTTGAGGCATTCATTAAAATGGCCTAAAGACAAGAGGCACACAATGAAACGTTCAAAACACCATGTGTAAAACCTGTCTGTTCACAACGTTGTCCTTGTGCTTTCAACCAGATGCCGAGGAATCGTCTTCTGAGGATGACCCACACCCTGGACCATCTGGAGTTGCCCCCCAGAAAACACCCCCACAGCAGCCAGCAGGGACACCTTCGGCCAGCAGCATTGAGGAGGAGGAGGAGGCTGATGTCGCATCATGGGCAGACTGGCTGCACTCCGACAGCGACCTACAATCACCACCCTCAACACAGGATGCTGCGGAGGAAGATTATTTTGCGGGTACGGATGATGGGCCACCGTCAAGCCCGGGCCCTATTTTGCCAAAAGGCCACATCATCTGGCCACAGAGCCCCAGGCCGCCCGTTACACCACCACCAAGCATTTCAAGCTCTGTGGCCAGCCCAGGGGTGGACATGTCCCCAGAGCCTGCCGGGGATGATGTGCGGGCCACAACTGGCCCTGTGGAGGAGGCAAGGGCTGAGGAGGATAGGGCCCCAGACTTAACAGACTATGGTGGTAAGTGTGTCTTGATGGGGTCTACACCCTGCATAGTGGTGTTATGATTGTGTTAAGCGCCCCAATTTTTGTGGGCAAGGGTGTTAACTGATATTTTCTCCAAAATCTTTTGCCAGATGGGGAACGTGCAGGGTCAGCTGGATGGAGTCTGAGCCCATCCCCATCCACCCCTGATAGTGGTGATGGTGAGGAGCAAGAGCGTAAGTACCATACATTGATATGGTGTTTGTACTACAAACCATGTACGGTGCCACAGTAAAAGTGTTCTTCCTCAACATACAGGTGTCCCTACTGTCATGGAGGATTTGGAGGCCCAGATCCAGTTCCTTCAACAGCTGCAGTCAGCCATTCAGCAGCATCTGCGAGAGCTGGGCCGCCTACTTTACATGATGGGTGGCCAGCAGCAACAAGATGGTGGGCTCCCATAAGGGTGATGGAATGGGACCCTGTAACGCTACATGCGGACATGACGGAGTGTTGTCCAAGTTGGATACCGAAATATTTGTTGTTATGCCATGTTGGCATAATTTGTTTGTTTTTTTGCCCGTGTTGGGCTCTTTTATGATAGTGTCCAACATTTGGACCATATGTAATGTGTTGGGCCTAGCATGTTGGGCTCTTTTATTATCCTGTCCAACATTTGTAGACTCCCAAAACAGTTGAGGGTCTTCCCACAATGAGACACTATTGCGTCCTTGTTGTGCTTGGTATTGCCCCTTTTAAACAACCTAGTAAATGTGTAAAACAAATCTGTTACCTCAGTGTCTTTCTGAACGGACCCAATGATGTACATGTTATTGTAGGTTTATGGTGGCCTTTAAGGGCATCATGCCCAAATATGTTAAAAATGCGGTTGAGGTAGAGGAAGGAATCCAGAACACATGTTGTAACACAAGGTGCACATTGTCAGCATGCCGTGTGTCGAGCAACCAGCAAGCCTTTATTAATGAAATTGATATGAAAAGTGACCCAATGCTGTTACAGCATCAAACATAAATGTGGATTACGACTTGCACATCTGCAAGCTGTTGAAGCCTGCCACCATTAATATTATCCCATGTTGTAGACCACAGCCAATGATGGTAAGGACACCTCTGCGGGCTGGGGGGTACACCAATAAGTAGTGAACCGTAATGCTGCCTAACTAAGGTTTCAGTAAAATTGCCCTCTACATATGTTTGTGTTGCTGGATGGAGCATGTGGCCTACTGTAGCTGGTCAGCGGGAAACATTCTCATGTTCAACTTCCAAACACCATGCCAAAATCAGGGACAACATATTTAACGTGTGGGAACAGTTTTTTTTTTTTTATTTAAGAAAAATATGGAATGCCAGTCCCAGACCCTCAGAGAAAGTAAAGAACTACACAATATGGGCAACAAAAAGACAACTGCAATTGTCGCAGGTAGGGCACACACCAAACAAATATCAAGAGTAGGGAGGGGCAATTAGCGGGGCCAAAGGAGATAACAAAAAAACCTAACCAAAGGGAAAAATTTTTGAAAAACAAGAGCTCTAAAGATTATGAAAACGGGGGACAAAAAAAGATTCGCCGTCTGGGACGAAGGGGTTGTCCGGCCGCTGCAGCGGCTCTTGCAAAGCCACTAGGCGAGGCATTGCATGGCCTTGCCCTGGTGGTGGTGCTTGCTGCACATGGGGCGGAAGGCCCATGTACTGCCAGGCGGGGGGGTTTGGTGATGGCTGGGGAGGGGGAGCAGGGAAGGTGGAATGGGGGGTCAGGTTGCCCAAACGGCCCTGGTCCATCAACAGCAGCATGACGCGCTCACAATGCTCCCTTTGCTCCTGGGTAAACGTGGGGAGACGCTCCGCCACCACAGAAGCAAAGGGGCATTGTGGCTCACGCACCTGCTGGGTCAGTACTTGCTGGGCCAGGGAGACCAGGTCCGGCCCTGAGCTTGTGGGTGCCTGTCGTGTCCGTGCCCTGTCACGTGTTAAAGGCATAGGGGGCCGGCTGGGCGCTGACGCACCCTCCTCCTGCGGTTGGGATGTAGGCTCGTCCTGCCACTCAGACACCGACCCCGAAGAGGGACCTTCACGCGGATCCTAAGAAGATGAAAGGAAAAACACATGAGCACACATGCCATTACAGTTTAGGTGGTCATTTGGTCGAAAATGAGCAAGTTAAAAGTATGTCAATAACCAACATTGTGCGTGTTGTCCTAGCAAAGTCCATGACAGGGCATTCCAGCTTAGGGCAATAACACAACACTCACTACTTGTGTGCTAATCGATTGCTTGCTAAAATTGTATGGGTTTTGAAACACCTTAATCAAGATGGGAGGCACATGGGGTCTATGGTTGGCTTCTCTACATTGCTAACTTGCCATAGATGGTGCCAAACAATGTTTAATGTGTGATCAGTTTGCAAGAATGGTCAAGGTGATCGACTTACATTAGCCCCCTCCACGTCATCCCAACATTCGGCTCTTGTGGATCGGCAAAGTCGTCACTCTCGAGTGGTCGGCGTGGCTCCTGCTGCTCCGTGGTGAAAAGGAGCTGCTCGTAGTACCATAACGTGGGTGTATATACCGCCCCCGCTGCCATGCCAGACCGGCGGGACTGGATCACTTTTTTGTGCTCCTTGCCGAAAACGGTGCGGAGGTACTGGATCTTTGTCTTGATGGCCTCCCGGTCGAGGTCCTGGTCTGGCAGAAATTGCCGGGCCACCACCAGGAGCCTGTCATAAGCGGCATTTCGGAGGGCCCTGTTGTTGTAGCCTTCAGCCCGAGTTAGCCACAGGCAGGGGTTGTCTTTGTACGCGGCAATGAGGGCAGTAATGAAGTCCCGATTTGGCCGGGGCATCTGTGATTACAAACAAAAATATACAAAAATATCAATCACTGTTGCACATGGTCCAAGCCATGTGTCAAATGGCAGCCACAGGAGTCAAAGTCACCGGCCATGATCAATTTGTAAAGCCCCCGCTCAATAACACAACACCACACTTGCTTAAACCAAGAATGTTGTTCAAGTCAATGGGATGTGTGCTGTTGTGACAGTGACAGTCCAAACTTTGTGCCTGGAGTACAATATAATGACTGGAAGTGTAGATGGGTCAGTCTCATCATATGATGTGAACATACCTTGACTGAATCCAACAGTTAAGACAGTTATGGAAGGCAAAAGATATGCTGGCGTGCTGGCTGCTGTGTCTCCCACTTGTGTCAAAAGACACACAAAACAGCAGGTACAACACACATGTTCACAGTGCATTATTTATCCTAATTGATGAGACAGCTGTTGGTCATGACAGGTGCGATATGCATAGACATCGCAATTACCACGCCCGGGCCAGGACGTATCTGCTGTGTTGGGGGTGTACGTGCGGTTTCTGACACGCCTGCCGTCGAACATAGCCCCGGCGTTGTGTGTGGCTCATTGTTTCACCACGCCTGTTTGGAGGGCGTAACATCGTGTGGGTGTGTGGTTTAGCGTTGAGTAGACACGGCTGGTAGGGGGACGTCTCGCCTTCTCATTGGCTCGGGCGTGTATATATAGCGTTTCCTGGAGATGCACAATGTCTTTCCTGCGGAGTTACTGCCGGTATGTACGTGGGGAGTCAGCATGTGATACATTGTGAAGGGGGGGTAACTCTAGCGTTGTCAAAATACATATGACTGGGTTTGTGTTCTTGCCCCACCTCTGTGGTTTCCATGTTTTTTTGGTTTTTCTTTTCTGGGTTTACATTGTGGCTACATTTGCAAAATACAAGGACTGAAGCATTGCCTTGCTGATTTTGAGTCATCGGGACATAGTTCGTTACTTTGGTGACTTGATATTGGAGCGACACCCATCTCAGCGACCACTGCATGTGACTAATTATTGTGTGTGTTTAGTGGACCTTTTGCCATACATATGGTCCTCCGTGTGTCGGATGTTCATGGTGTTAAGCGTTGTTAATGATGTAGGAAGTGTGATGTTGGTTGGGATCTCAGTGTGTTTAGGGTTTGTTGGTTTTTTTTTTTTTTTGGGCCCCAAATTTAGGCGTGTTAAAACATGTGGCCTTCCTCAACACCTTCATTCATACTGTAGGTGTTGTTTGTTTTTCCTACCTGTTTTCGACATGTGGAGTGCACCTGTACATATTTTTGCAATGTCATGCTCCTTTAGTAATTTCAGTTTGGATGATCACATTGTGGTGAAAGCACCTTTGTGCGTAGGCAGCATAGTAAACATATGTTTGCCTCTAAACAGCATGAATCCAGATCAACGTGCCGTGGTGGGGGCTGGTTTGCTGGTGCAGGCAGCACGTGTGGAGGATGAGAGGGTGGAGAGAGGCCGGAGGAGACCCCGACGCATCTGGGCCAGGGAGTGGCTGCAGCAGCGCGATCAGCATTCCCACATTCGCCTTCTGCACCAACTTCGGGACGACTTCCCACGTGACTTCCAAAATTTCCTCCGGATGACAGATGAGACCTTTCAGATCTTGTTGGCAGCAGTGTGCCCAATCATCAGACGGCAGGATACTGTTATGCGTCCAGCAGTGCCTGCGGAGGAGAGGTTGGCCGCCACACTGCGCTTTCTCGCAACAGGTCGCACCATGCAGGACTTGGTCTACTCGTCTGCTATATCGCGTCCCCTCCTTAGTCAACTCATCCCGGAGACATGTGAGGCGATACTGCGGGCTCTAGCTCCGACTTACATGCGATTGCCGGCAAACCCAGAAGAATGGCTGGCCACTGCCGCTGAATTCAGCCAGAAGTGGCAATTTCCCAACTGTGGAGGTGCCATTGATGGGAAACATGTGCGCATCACCCAACCCCACAACAGTGGTTCTTTTTTTTATAATTATAAATGCTATTTTAGTATTGTTTTGATGGCCGTGGTGAACGCAAATTATGAATTCATGTCGGTGTCAGTGGGCACAAATGGGAGGGTGTCTGATGGCGGGGTTTTTGACCAATCGGCGTTTGGTCAAAAACTTAAGACTGGACGTCTAAATTTACCACCCACCAATCGCAACTGTGGAAACATGAACTTTGTGTTCCTGGCAGATGAGGCCTTTCCGTTACATCCTAATTTGATGAAGCCATACCCCCAGAGACACCTAAATGGCCAACAACGCATTTTCAATTATAGGCTCTCGCGGGCACGACGAGTGGTGGAGAATGCCTTTGGCATCATGGCTAGCCGTTTCCGCATTTTCCACACGGCAATCAATATGAAACTTGAATCGATTGACCTTGTAGTTATGGCCTGTTGTGTGCTCCACAATTTTCTGAGACGCCGGGATCGCCAGGCCTACACTCCACCAAACTTTGAGGACCGCATTGACGGCAGCAATGGGGAGGTGGTGTTGGGGGGCTGGCGTGCTGAGGCCCCACAGATGGCAGGACTACAGCGTTAGGGGGTGGAAGGAGCCGGCAGGAGGCACAGGAGATGAGGGACCGGTACTGCCAATACTTTAATGGTCCAGGGGCTGTGAGCTGGCAGAACAACCTCCCCTAATTATTAGTGTGCCATAGGGAAATACCCATTGCACTGTTTGACTGTGTCCTGCAGCTCCGCCTTGGAGGCAGGACATGTGTTCCTTTTAATTTTGGCGGAAGAGGTTTCTGTTTTGATTTTTTACATACCCAGATTTAGGGATATTTCAGTTAATGTTTTAAAGAGGGCCAGGCCTTGCCCATTTGAGGGGAGCTATGTCTTGGCAGACATACCTCTTGTCTGTGACATGAGAAAGGGATTTGGCTTCTTGGTGCTTGTTGGCACTCTTTTGGTAATTTGTGTTGAAGGGCCCGGCTTATGGGTCCTGTGAGAGACGGGCGGGACCAGGACCCACAAACCTCCCCAAAGGCCCTTGTGACAGTGTTCACATTTTGGTTTTGTAGCACCTAGGGACAGAGTTAGGACTGTCTCGACCAGGGCCTACCGTGAAGTTGGTGAGGCAGCTTAATGTGCGTTTTTTGTCAAAAACGTATAAACCAAAAGGCCCTGATTTGTGTCACACAACTTGTTTTTTGCTACATTGCTTTTGTACCACACCGGATTAAATACCAACACGCATATGTTGGACCACATATATGGTGGTTACTACACACGTATTGCAAAGCACAGTCGAGAGGGACACAAACATTAAGGCCACCTGGAACAATGAATGTTCAGAGACGCTTTATCTCCTTTGCGTTGTCATACATTTTCCCCACAATCCCGCTTGATAACACATGCGCTTGCTCACACACAAAATCAAACATCAGCAACAGCACACAGCAAACACACATGCGTTTCACAGGAGTGGGTAAACAGACAGTCATGGCGCACACACAGCTCGCTACAGGCTGATTAATTGAAACGCATCTTTAAACTACACTAATTGCACAACGCAACACGGGGGGATTGCGTTCTCTACCTTTTCAACATTCAAAATTAGTAATGTGGTAGAGCACACCGTGTTTATACATATACATTGCGACCCACATCACAGGACATTCTGGAGATGAGGGCGGCATGTTTCAAAGGACATCTGACCAATGAGGATGCAGTACTGAGCACCAATGGTGTAGTGAGGGGCGCAGCTTAGAGACCATGTACCACGCCTATGGGCTCCAATGACGCCCACATTTGCTCCCACATCGTTTAGGAGATTTCTGTGTGACTATTTGATGAACGATGTCCACTGATGATAAGTGCATCGCTCAGACGATCGCTGGATGGGTGGATCGGGGAATCGTCTGAGCGATGTCTGTGGGTGTAGCGTTGTGATGAGCGATTTTGCGCGTCGTTCGGACGATATGCAAATTTGACATCGTGTACGACATCGTGAGCTAAATCTTTACGTGTGACGGCCCCCTTACATCTATATTTTACTACATATGGTACATATATGTTCCCTATTTATTCACCAGGGGCGTAACTACAACAGGTGCAGGGGTTGCGATCGCACCCGGGCCCGGAGCCTAGGGGGCCCCAAAAGTCCCTTTGGCCTATAGAAAAACACTATTGCTGTTTAAGATTTGTAATAATTGGGGGCCCCATTGGAGCTTTCGCATCGGGGCCCATGAGCTTCAAGTTATGCCACTGTTATTCACTATATACTGTACTTTATATTATGCTATATGAAACGTGTGTCATTTATTGTAAGTGTATTGTTGAATTACCTTGACATATACGTGCTTCATCTTCTATTTTCTTTAGCAGTCACATGTTTGCACATACCCTATGTTGTGTTTTTAATTGTTTTTATTCCACTGGTCTACATTTGTTTGTCATTAAATTGTAATAAAGCCTTTTTTTTTGCATACATATTTTTCCCCCCATTTATTTTTGTCTGCTTTACTGGCACTTCAAGTACAGTACATCCTCAGTGGTGCCCATTTTATCCCTTTCCACTATTTTATGATGAGGCCAGTTCAACATGCTAAAAGTGGTGAAAGATTCTCCATAAATGTTGTAGTGTCTACAATTTATTATGCTTCGTTATGTAGCACCATCAAATTTTACAGCTGTTTCTGACATTTTTATCATTGCCTCTGTTGGGACTCACAATCTAAACGTCTCTATCAGTATGTCTTTTGCATGGGAGAGGAAGTCCTGACAAACAATTCCTTGATGGAATTTGGAACCGAGGAGCCCAGTTTTGCAAAACAAAAATGCTGACCTCTGAAACATCATGATGCCCAATATACATAGTCATTTGCTCAGGACTTGATGGTCACTGGGTTTAACTATAAGCTCTGACCTGTAAAGTTTTGAAGAACATTAGAGGTCATATAATATGCATTATCACTATTTATAAAGTGCCAGCATATTTCTGCAGAATATACTGTATTTACTCATATCAGTCTATGTCCCTAGTATGTTTCACAATCTAATTACCTTGTCTCAGATACATATGGTAGGCTCAATTTCATAGGAAACAATTAATCTAAGTATAGTTTAAGAGTCTCAGTGGAGACTATGAGAATATGGGAGGAACGTACAAATTCCAAGCAGATGTTGCCATTGCTAGGTTGAAATCTATGCCCAGGCCCCATGCTACACAGCTGACACAGTTAACAGAACTAAGATAGATAGATAGATAGATAGATAGATAGATAGATAGATAGATAGATAGATAGATAGATAGAATGACATAAAATTACAAGAGCATATCCAACACAATATTTCGGGAGCAAGCCCTCCTACCACGAATCCAGAACATAGTTGAAAAAATGGACGGCAGCACTTCCTTCAAAATTTTATAGTGGTGGATTTATTACCCAGGACAGCAACATTTCGGCTCACTTGAAGCCTTTGTCTGCTCCTAGGTAATAAATCCACCATTATACACTTTTGAAGGAAGTGCTGCCGACCATTTTTTTTAGATAGATAGATAAATAGATAGACAGACAGAGACAGACAGACAGACAGACAGACAGACAGACAGATAGATAGATAGATAGATAGATAGATAGATAGATAGATAGATGATACTGTTGAATTATGTTTTGCTTCCAGATAATAATAGACAAGCAGGCAGAACTAGAGGGATAAAAGTATTCATTTAATATTAGTAAAAAAAATCATGTCAGCAAAGTCTTCAGTCAATCAATGATGCAATTTCTCCTGTCCTTGTAGCCAAGAATGTCTACTGAGAATACAAAAGAGCAAATAAGGAAGCAGCACTTAAAGAGAATCTGTTAGATCATTTATGCCCCCAAACCTATCACTACCTGTAACTGCAGCTTCCTACTACATCCTATGTCCATTCTCCCCACTCGCTCTGTGGTATCATGCCCTGGTAGGCATGATAATTAATTCTGAAGTGCAGTCTTGAGTTTCAAATTTGGTAAGCGGTTCCTTCGAGGTATGACGTGCAGGCGCGCATTTTTTCTGGTCGTGTGGGGGTGTTTTGGTTACACTGGCCGTGGACCATGTGTGGTGCGCATTGTGAAGTCAGCCCGTACAGCCAATAATCCCCCACCGAAAATGACGGGTGCCTGCACGTCATACCAGGAAGGAGAAAATTGAATTTGAAACTCAGGACTACACTTCGCCCACTGGGGCGTGATACCATGGAGTGAAGTGGGAGAATGAACTCTGAGTGAGTCATCCACCCATCTAGAACACCCTCAGAACGGAGAAAAATGTAAGATATAAAGAGCATTTTTTTCCAAATTTATACTTAACATTTAGATCAGACAATGATAATTAAGGATGTAGTAGGAACCTGCAGGGTCTGGGAGTGATAGGTTTGGGGGGATAAATGCCCAGAAAGGTTCCCTTTAAGGTGTCCAACTGTAGAAATATGGAGTTCTGTTCTCACAATGATTTTGATGTTGGAGATTTTCTGTAGCATTTCTGCACCTATTAGCCCCCGTGCACACGCTGAGTATTTGATGAGTTTTTTTACCTCAGGATTTGTAAACAAAATCAGGAGTGGAGCAGTCAGAGGAAAAGTCTAATAGAAACACCTGCATCACTTCTGTGTTTAATTATCCACTCCTGGTTTTGGCTACAAATCCTGAGGTAAAAAACTCATCAAATCCTCAGCATGTGCACGTGGCCTTAGGTGCACGCATTGCATATTATGTGAGATTTTTACCTCAGTATTTGCAGTATTTGTAAGCCAAAAACAAGATTGCAGAAGTGATGATGTTTTTCTATAATTTATGTCCTCTCATTGTTCTGCTCCTGGTTTTGGCTACAATTACTGAAGTAAAAAACTCACCAAATCCTTACTATGTGAACTTGGCCTAATATCAACTAGGTAACTTATATATTTATGTTTGCGTGCATTTTTATCAAGTTTTTGTTTAACGTGTTAAGTTTCAAACAAAGCTATTTGATATTTTATACTTCCTGGCATTTTTTTTTTACAAAACTTTATTGAAATAGTCATGTGCATTACATTAGATTTTATGTGTTTCTGCTGCGGAAATGCGCTAAAAACACGTATTTACACCTACCGATTGTTCACAATCTAATGCAAATGTATGGTAAAAGTCTACACTTAAAACTGAGAAAGAGAAATTGACATGCTGCAGATTTGAAACACAGGTGATTTTATGCTTTGTAAAAAAAATAATCAGAACGGGCATAAGATTACTATAAATCACATCCACTTTTCTGGAATTGAACGACCTTCAATAATCGCTAGTGAGGTGTCACACGTACTGATATCAAGAACGACACAGCTACGTTTCTGTGACAAGTGAACGATACTTGCGGTCGTTTGGTTGCATACGTCCTTGAGTTCTGAATAGGCGAAGTCGTTAACGACATCGTTTCCAAAGTGTCACACAGACCGACACTGCAGGTTGAACGAGCGATGATCGACTGAATTATGGTCTGGTTCATAAACCTCCGATCAACGATCAGCCGACTTATCGTTGATTGATTCTACATGTCACACACAACGACGTCGTTGCTCCGCCTCAAAACCCGTGACATACCAATGATATCGTTAACGATATCGTAGTGTGTAACTACTCTAGACTGTGTTTAGACTGTGAGCCCTTGCAGACAGGGTTTCTCTCCCCTCCTGTGGCTGTATGCCTTGATTGTCCATATATATTGTACTTGTCCTCGTCTGTCCTTTCCATATGTAAAGTGCCATGGAATCTCATGGCGCTATATAAATAAATAATGATAATAATATTTTTTATCTAAGCTAAATCTAACGTTTTCTTTGTTTTTAATTGCAAGGTAAAAGAGCTGGTGAAGTAACAAGTGCAAAATAGGGTCTTATCCGATATATATATGAAAAAGTGATGATGTACTGTATACACTCACCTTATGAGATTGTGTGAGACACAACCACTGAAGAACATGAGGCTGCAGCAAACCACCCGAAGTAACAGGGAGCCACGTGTAGAGTGCAGAGATGGATGGATTGAAATCGCGCTTCCCGTGGACATATATGGATCAGTCAGTCCAAAGTTTCAAAGTGCTTTCATTCGTGTGACCAC
Organism: Allobates femoralis; assembly: GCA_033576535.1. Lineage (NCBI taxonomy): Eukaryota > Metazoa > Chordata > Amphibia > Anura > Aromobatidae > Allobates > Allobates femoralis. The sequence goes on from JARQOC010000002.1 coordinate 175,629,448, forward strand.
CACACACTTCTCCAGGGAATGAAAACAGCTTACAGCTACTACATAATACTGCCATTATATAGTGGCCAGATATGATGTACATACATGTGTCATTACACATGTTGTAATAAAAAATGTATGGCTGATGTGACAGTGGCTTGACCATGCTGTGACATCAACCGTACATTTTTGTTTACAACTTGCGTGATGACGTATGTACAGTATGTACATCATATCCGGCCACTATATAATGGTGGTATTATGTAGTGGCTGTAAGCTGTTTCCATTCCCTGGAGAAGTGTGTGGTGGTCACACGAAACTCATTGAAACGAATAAAAGCACTTTGAAGCTTTGGACTGACTGATCCATATATGTCCACGGGCAGCGCAATTTCAATCCATTCATCTCTGCACTTTACACATGGTCAATTGTTTTTAATGAAATGAAGATGAAAACTATTTGTAAACAACAGCAATAAAAAAACAAGATACCACAAAAACATTTGTAACTACTCCAAAAATACCCTAGTGGCCAATACCAATGGAAAAACACCCAGGAAACGACCAAAAAATCAACACAAAAGATAACTCAGCAAAACAAAAAATTAAACATTTTTCATAGTCTTTTGCTTGAAAAACTCAACACTTCCGTCTCATAAAAAACATCATGTTCACATACCCTGAAGTGGTTTCCACTAGAAGATTTGTCATTTCTTACTGCCTCAAAATACTTTGCACAGAAGGGGTAGTGACAGAAAGACACTTATGCGAGATGCATCTTGCATGACTCACTCAGAACAGTTCCTGCCTCTCTGGACAGGTGCATGGAGCTGCTTGTGTTTCTATGCAGCTCCACGAGGCAGGGCCTGTTCCAGGTGAGTCAAACGAGATGCAAGCGAGATACTTGCATGCTTCTCACATGTGTTTCCCCCCTTATTGTTATACTGGGGGTAAAAGGGGATTGGGAAGTGGTTGTCCAAGTAGTAGAAAACCCCCTATAAGCTTCACATTTTTTGTCACATGATCCACTTGAATGCTGTTTTCTTATTAAGTCTTTAGATGGAAAGCTGGAAAAGGAAGAATATGGCGCCATCATAAGGTGTTAGCCTTTTCACAATTAGATATTAAAATAATATAGGGTGTTCACCTCATGTGGTTGTGAGAGTCACAACCACTATATGCTCATATATATCCAATCCAAATGGTTGCAGCAGTCTTCCAAAAAGGTATAACGTTAAAATAAAAAGAAATAAAAGAAAAATTGGAATATTTGACTGTGCTACCATATAAAAAATCAAAAGATTCTTTGCAGTTGATAGTGATTTTTATTCTTCAACGCGTTTCAAGGCACTCTGGCCCCTTCATCAGGAGAAAAACCACCGATGTACATGATGTACGTCGATGGTTTTTTTCCTGATGAATGGGCCAGAGAGCGTTAAAACGCGTTGAGAAATAAAAATCACTATCAACTGCAAAGAATCTTTTTATATGGTAGGGCGGTCAAATATTGCAATTTTTCTTATTATTATGTCTTTAACATTGCACTATATGTTCGTATCTAGGTTTGGCTTGTTTGATTTAATGACTTGGGTATCATAAACCTATTTAGTGTAATTTTGACCTCATAAACTTCAATAAAGGATTTAAAGTGCAGTAATAGTCATTTTAATTGAAAAAGGCCATGTAAATATTTCCGCTGTTAATACCTCTCCAAAGCTTACAAGAGAAGCAAAGAAAATAAACAATGCTGGGAGGCACATTAAGCATGCAGCTAAAGTGGAAGTGATTGAAGTGCTGCCCATCAGAGAGGCAGTTCAATGTCGGGCATGCACAGACAGCCAGCTGTTCTAAGGGCTCATAACCTTCTCCTTTATTGTTCTGCTCAGTTAGAGGTGGGGCATGAGAGGGATTCCAAACATAGCACATGTTTATACAGAAATGTTAATATGTTCCACACTCTCACATACATAAAAAGGAAATAACAGCTGATCAGAATCAAACTAGACAGCAATCTCTGACAACGCTCATTTGGAGAACTGTGGAAAATCCAGGAGAGCTGATCACCCACAGGGAGGCAGGAATAATCTAAGTACAGCTGCCCTTTTATCTAGGGATCATCACAATTTAAGCACCCAATGGAAAGACAAAAGTATTTAGCACCGATCTTGCCAGTGCCCTAATGTTAATGCCTTTGTCTGGGTTTGCGAATTCAACATTATTATTTACAAAGCATTCTACCGGCAGGTGACATTCAATACAGATTTCCACCATTGATCTTTCACTTTGTGATATTTAGTATTTTAATATACATTTTCCCAATATTTGCAGACAGACATGAAGGGTAGATTGTTCTTCTATTGTTAAAATGCAACTATGGGGACACACAGATCAGCATAGACATAAGAGGATACAATATCATTTGTAAATTCGAAACACATTTAAGCAATTTAAAAAATAATATTGGAAAGTATCAATGTTTTTACTTATTAAAATGAATATTAAAAATCTAGATGATAAAACAAATGATAGCTGGAAGAAAAAAGATAGCAGATACGTGACTTCTGTATCTTGACCTAAAGGGGTATTCCCATCACAGATATTTATATCAGGATTGATGAAGGTCCCACCCATGGGTGGAATAAATAGTATCTGATGATCAGGGTTGTATTTTGCAGCACCGTGAATGGAGAGGTGACCGTGCATGCGCAGCTCTCTGTTCACCTTTATAGAACTTCTAAAATTAGAAAAGCACATACACTGTTATATGTCAGAATCATCTGAGATGGGAATATCCCATAAATATCTCTTCGTATTATAAACTATGAAGTAGAATAGCAGTGGCTGCAGTGATTGACCATAAAACAGTACTAGGGGTGACCATGTAAGGGTCTCATTTACAAATGAAAAAACACCTATATATCTTTCAGTAGATTGCATGTAAGGGACTAAGAGCCGGGAGACCATGCACCCATTATACTGTTCTATGTGATGTATTAAAAACATACAGACATATATATATATATATAGTTACTTATACAAAACATACATATCTAGTATTCTCATTTTGTAATTTATACAGTATAACAATGTTCACTAGATCTCAGGGACCTTTGTGAGTAGATAACTAGTTTTTATCTCATACCTGAGTGCTGGTCATTACATAACCAATGTAAAGAGGAGAAACTGGTATAGACTGCAGAGTACTGACCTCCCACTTCAAGCTACAGGGAGAGAGAGCAGACCCTCTCTGCACCCAGTGAGCTGTGCCATATGACCTCAGGGACTATATTTTAACAAAATATACAATACATTCCCTCAGTTATTTTAGCCATGCTTACAGCAACAACTGCTTTTATGAAAATAGAAAATAAAGGTACTTAGCGCACAAATTAACCAATTCATGTCAGCCCAACACATTTGCATTGGGCTTTTCTTACAATGGACTCAAAGCCTATACAATGTATTCACTACTTCTGGCTGATTTAGGCCAACATCAGATGAGTGAAAATAAAAAATCTTCCGTATTGTTATTTCTGCGCCATCTGTGTGGTCTTATTGTACATCCGTGATAAATCAGCATTTATACATCAACATTTTAAAATATACATGATGAAATACAGTTTCTTAGGTTAATAATGACAATTTATTTGTAAAAATTGGGTGCAATACAGATGTTCTGCAAGGGAGATGATATTTTGGTGCATCCACAGACTTATAAAGAAGAGAATAGTACATTTTGCAACTGTTTTTGGCATGGACACACACCATCTGAACGAACCTATTCAATAACACTAGTCAGTGTGCTGTTAAGTTTGTACTTGGACAGAACATGTCTGTATAATACACTTGTCTGACCACCCATAAATAAGTCCAATATAGGAAAAAAGAGAAGCGACACTCACCCTTTTAGATGCCAAATCCTTTATTTTGTCTTGCTCATCCTAGCATAGACAAATCAGCGGGGAGGGGGAGTGGGGGTCGGCGGACGACGGCTTGCCGTTTCCTATATTGGACTTAGTATTGTGTGCTTTATTGAAGCGTGCAACGCCCGCTGCCAGGAGGAACTTCCAGGTTGCTTCACACTTGTACCCAGATAACCTGTTGGTGCCCAGTTTTCTACATAACTGGAGACCACCCATAAATAAGCATTACTCAGTGGTTATGTGCGTATGTACTTAATTTAAAGTAGGTGCCTATACTATGACAGCACATTTTATTGTGTCTAACCACCAGTGCATTGCCATTTTCCTTACATATGATATATATATATACACCCTACACTCTCCAACAGCCTAAATTCAGCTTGAATCCCTTAATTTCTTTATCCCTCAATCAGATGTTCTTTGAAGTACTCTTGCATTGTTACTTGTGATAGTATAAAGATTACACTACTGCTTTGTACCTCAATGCACATAACGATAGACAATCATGGTTCTAAATCAAGAAGTATTAAGGCTATAAACAGTATGTATTGTTTGTGACCACGGCATACATAGTAATAATAATAATAATTATTCATATATATAGCGCTATTAATTCCATAGTGCTTTACATACATCAGCAACACTGTCCCTATAGGGGCTGCAATCTTAATATCCTATCAGCATGTCTTTCGAGCATGGGAGGAAACCACATCTACCTTAAATTAAGTATTTCTTACTTTTCTGGAACTTGTAACTGTGTATAGCTAAGTATATCCAAAGTATTACATATAAGTCCTGCTACTTCAGTTCAAGAGCTTCTAAAGGAGCTGATAGTTATTATAATTATTGTTATTAACATTCAAGCACCTCTTCAAACATGTGAAGCTAAATTAATAGATACATAATCAATCTATTAATTAAATAGCACTTTATGTTATGTAAAATACAGATTTTCTTACCTTTTCAATGTCCTTTCCAGAAATCCCTTATAACTTCCATTCTTAATCCAAGCGTTTGAAAAAAAAAATGTGCAGCCCAGAAATATGCAAAAAAAATCTTGTATTAGTCCTCTATAGGAAAGATAAAAATAATAATTTGATAAATGTGATTTCTTGTGCTGTGCTCATTGTCTCACATCAGTGCCCTGAGCTCAGCATCTTCGCTGCCTAGTTCACACTTAGAACATTTGTTGTGCCTCTGTAACTAAGTCCACTACTAAATATACTTGTCTGAGGTGCTGCCAACACAAACACGGTATATTTCCTCCTAGCCGGTAGCCAATCATAGACCCCCTTGAAATCCTTCCTAATCCATAACTAGTGCACTTCAATCCATGACAAAGCTTCTCTAACATTAATATAAATATTATTGTTTAAATTAAAAGAGGTGCCGCGCAGCGTGACACACGTAGCTTTAAATAAGTCTTGCCTATTGTTCCTGTCATCCCAGATATCTCAGGCAGATGCTGTGCAGGAGATCAGTGAACATATGTAATCACAAGAGAACAGGCTCATTGACATTAGCAGGCGAAGCTTCAGAGGCTGCTCTGAAAGCACAAGGCACTGAGGCAGCCATAGAACTATAGAGAGTGAGGCACAGGAGAAGTGAGGTGTCTGTCTCCGGTCACGCTCAATGGAAGCACAAATGTACAGGCAGGTTGGGTATAACTTTATAATTAACAGATGTTCCAAATCTCCCACAGTCTGTGACTTAGGAGCAGGCTCTCCCTGTTCTGTGCGGCTCTCAAACCATATCCAGTGCATTTTTCACACTATTATAATTATTTATTTATAGAGCACTATTAATTCCATGGTGCTGTACATGAGAGGGGTTACATACAAAATACAGATATAGGTTACAATAAACAAATTAGGAATGGTAGACCGGTACCATGCCCTGGTGAGCTTACAGTCTACAACTAATGTTTTTTGTATTATTCTCTTTCGCTCTTGATCTTCTTCAAATCTCATTATTTGTTCCACTCCTCTGTCTCTAAATTCACTCCTACCTTTCCTCCTTTCTTTCTCTTTTTTTTCCTTTCCTGGCTTCTCTCCTTTTTTATCACTTTCTCCTCTGTCTAGAACTTTTTCATTTCCACCCTTCTCATCATAAATTAAGCTCAATTAATCGTATTTCTAATCTGTGTGCTTTCTAAGTTCTCCGAATACAGTCAGGGACAATGTAAAAATTTGTATTTTCATCGACAATTATTCAAGGAGACAGCAAGTAATTATATTGTGAAAAGTTTTATCTTATACAATATTATAGTGGTATCCTCCTCACCTTCAATACCTAAGTGGAGAATATTGTGGTAGACCGAAAGGTCTGGAAAACAAGCCTTACCCATATTTCTTATTAGCAGAACCAAATATATTATAGTTAATTTGTAAAGTTTAGTAGACAGGGCAAATAGTGCACAAGGGAAATAAAGTTTATAGATGACTAAAGAGCTTTGCTTATATTACATTTACCCTCCTATTATCTAGCGCTAATGTCAAGGGCAGCTGTTGGGACTCTATGTGCTCCCATAAAGATTCACAGCTTTGGAGACGCATTTCACGTAAGGCTTAATATACGTATATCATATCTCTGTATTATACAATGTACTGTGTATAACCCCCCTCGCTCTTGTTCTGCCTCTTTCTCCCTTAGCCCACTCTCCTCTCCACACACGTCACACTCTGACCCTTCATGACAAAATATTCTCATTAATTTTGTGTCTCATTCTTCTTTCCTAATTTCCTCACCTTGCCAATCTCTCATCTCTCTCTTTTTTTCTTTCTTCTTAATTTCCTCCCTCTGTCACTTTCTCCTCTTTTCCTTGCTCCTTAATTTCCTGTCTTTAATCTCCCTCTGCTCCATTTTCTTAGTTTATCTCCTTATTTCCCTCAATCTCTTTTCCTTGTAATCTCTTTCCCTGTTCAGTTCACTCACTTCTTTCCTTCTTTCTTCCCTTGTCTTGCATGGATCACAGACAATATGTTGGAGCTGTAGTCAGAGCAGAAGAGAGTGGGGTAAAGTGAATGTCAGATGGACAAGAGCCATTGCAGTCATATATCAATCAGAATAGCAGCAAATGGGAGTACCAGGGAAACATGAAGCCCTCCTTATCTGGGAAATCACTAAACACAATTTGCTGAAATAACCACAAACTAGATTCACATGTTTATGAGCCTCATAATACGCACTGGTATAAACTAGAGAGGAATGCTGTTTTTAAGTGCTCTTCTCAAATAAATCATCCCAGCTAATGTCTCTTTATTGTAATAGTTAAGGCTAAAAGCAGTAATTGGAAGTTCACTGTTTCCTGTATAGGAGATATAGAAGAAAAATAATTAACACCCTTGCTTGCTCCACATATTTTTAATTATTTTTTAAACTTTTTTTTATATCTTCTTTATTTTGCAAAACATATTTCGTTTAAATGACTCCTTTTCAAATATCCTTCAGGCCTGGTTTAGATAGCCATACGAAACCTTGGGCCAGTCACTTCTCAAAGTCCACATGTTGTCCCATGTAAAGTTCCATGTGCTCATCTGCATGATAGAAGAGGATAAGAGCTGCTTTCCATTTATGTATACTAGTATAATCCATAAATCACAGCAAAGTAGAGCTTGCTGCAATATTTTCCCATGTAGACCATTGATCCATGTGTAAAATCTGCCACATGCACTGGCACATTGGCTATATTGGGTGTGTGAACGGTCCAGTGGGCACACAGATAGAACACACTATTATAATAGACTCATCACAAAGTGCCATTAAGAGTCATTCACACATTAGTGTTCTGGTCAGTATGTTGTATTAGTATCTGTAAAGGCCACTTTACACACACAGATATCTGTGTCCAACTTCTGAACAGATCTCTGGTTGCAGTGAAATCATGGACACATTGTTCCATTTTGTGGCTGTGTACAAATGTAACAATTAGTGATGAGCGAGTATGCTCTGCGCTGCTCGGTACTCGCACGAGTATCACTGTACTCGGGCTACTCGGCGAGCACCGAGTAATCTCGCGATACTCGTGCTGTGCTCGCGGTCCTCATCCCTGCATGTTGGCGCTCTTTAGAGAGCCAGCCCACATGCAGGGATTGGCTGGCAGACCACTGCAATGCCACAGCCCTGTTAGTTGTGGCATTGCAGTGATTGGCCGGCCTGCACAGCGTGACCGAGCCTTTATAAGACCCGGCCGCGCTGTGCTCTGCACACAGCCATCCAGACAGTGAGTGTAGGGAGAATGTCTGCTGCTGCTTAGGGACAGATTTGCGGCCCTCATAGGTAGATCCGGAGCAGGGCTGCAAACTGCTGCTGACCACAACAGTCCTTCTCAGGACTAATCTAGGAGGATATAGGCAGGGTGATCCAGATCGGGATCCAAGCTTTTCTGTGACCATAACAGTCACCAGACTGTTGTACTTACTACCTTGATACAGGTTAGGGACTAAAATCCTACTCTCCTGTGCCCATTACAGTCACCAGACTGTTGTACTTACTACCTTGATACAGGTTAGGGACTAACATCCTCCTCTCCTGTGACCATTACAGTCACCAGACTGTTGTACTTACTACCTTGATACAGGTTAGGGACTAAAATCCTACTTTCCTGTGACAATTACAGTCACCAGACTGTTGTACTTACTACCTTAATACAGGTTAGGGACTAAAATTCTACTCTCCTATGACCATTACAGTCACCAGACTGTTCTACTTACTACCTTGATACAGGTTAGGGACTAAAATCCTACTCTCCTGTGACCATAACAGTCACCAGACTGTTGTACTTACTACCTTGATACAGGTTAGGGACTAAAAGCCTTCTCTCCTGTGACCTGAACAGTCACCAGACTGTTGTACTTACTACCTTGATACAGGTTCGGGACTAAAATCCTACTCTCCTGTGACCATAACAGTCACCAGACTGTTGTACTTACTACCTTGATACAGGTTAGGGACTAAAATCCTTCTCTCCTGTGACCATTACAGTCACCAGACTGTTGTACTTACTACCTTGATACAGGTCAGGGACTAAAATCCTACTCTCCTTTGACCATTACAGTCACCAGACTGTTGTACTTACTACTTTGATACAGGTTAGGGACTAAAATCCTACTCTCCTGTGACCATTACAGTCACCAGACTGTTGTACTTACTACCTTGATACAGGTTAGGGACTAAAATCCTTCTCTCCTGTGACCATAACAGTCACCAGACTGTTGTACTTACTACCTTGATACAGGTTAGGGACTAAAATCCTACTCTCCTGTGACCATAACAGTCACCAGACTGTTGTACTTACTACCTTGATACAGGTTAGGGACTAAAATCCTTCTCTCCTGTGACCTGAACAGTCACCAGACTGTTGTACTTACTAGCTTGATACAGGTTAGGGACTAAAATCCTTCTCTCCTGTAACCATTACAGTCACCAGACTGTTGTACTTACTACCTTGATACAGGTTAGGGACTAAAATCCTACTCTCCTGTGATCATAACAGTCACCAGAATGTTGTACTTACTATCTTGATACAGGTTAGGGACTAAAATCCTTCTCTTCTGTGACCATAACAGTCACCAGACTGTTGTACTTACTACCTTGATACAGGTTAGGGACTAAAATCCTACTCTCCTGTGATCTGAACAGTCACCAGACTGTTGTACCAGTATCTTTATACTGGTTAGGGTCTAAAATCCAAATCTCCTGTGACCCAAACAGTCACCAGACTGTTGTCGCTGTATACAGGCAAAATGCGCAAGGGCGTTGGCAAGGAACAAGGAAGTGAACGTGATGGTGGTGCAGGCAGAGGCTGAGGTCGTGTGCAAGCACTAATTTCGTAACAACAAAGGGGCACATCTACTCGCTCACACGTCCTGTCCCAAATTCTTGGGGCCCGCTGCAGTACACCACTCTTGAACCAACACCAGTGTCAACAGGTTTTTACTTGGATAGCGGATAATGCTTCAAGTCAGATTGGCACCTCCACAAACACCCTGTCTTCCACACGGTCAAGTGTCAGTAGCCGTGATACTGCACCGCACATTTCCCAACCTGATTCTCCTTCCTACCACCAGGCCGAGTACACGTCCACGGACATTACTGATCCCACACTTGGACACTCGGAAGTCCAGAAGTGTGTACCCATGGGTGAGTGGAGGTACATGGCAAATTGCCATAACAAAATTTAAATTCCGCTGTCATTTGTGTGTGGTGTGGTGAAGTCTGGCCCAATCCAACCCTTCTTTATCTTGATCAGAGTCAGCCTGTCAGCATTTTCAGTTGACAGGCGGGTGCGTTTATCAGTAATGATTCCACCTGCGGCACTGAAAACACGCTCTGACAAAACACTAGCGGCAGGGCAGGCCAGGACTTCCAAGGCGTAGAGAGCCAATTCATGCCACGTGTCCAGCTTGGAGACCCAATAATTGTAAGGCAAAGAGGAATCTCGCAGTACAGTTGTTCGATCTGCAAGGTACTCCTTCAGCATCTGGACAAACTTAGCATTTCTTGTGGCACTACCCCGCACCTCACTGGCTGTGGTACGTGAGGGGCTGAGAAAACTGTCCCACATTGTAAAGACTGTTCCCCTACCTCTGGCGGATTGGACTTGTGCCCCTCTCGGCCGTACGCCTTGGTTGTCCACCGATTCCTGACCTATGCCGCTAGCGTTTTGTGAGGGGAATGCTTTGCCTACTTCCGTTACTATGGCCTTCTGGAACTGCTGCATTTTGGCTGACCTCTCCGCCTCAGGAATGAGAGACATGAAGTTCTCCTTGTAGCGTTGGTCTAAGAGTGTTGCCAACGAGTACTGATTGTCGGCCAAGATGTTCTGAACGCGAGGGTCACGAGCCAGGTAGCTTACCATAAAGTCAGCCATGTGCGCCAGACTCTTAACAGCCATCACTTCAGTATCCTGACCAACACGATGACTGAACATGCTGTCCTCCTCCTCCTCCTCCTCATCTCCCCTGTCCTCTGGCCAGCCACACTGAATCGAGGGTATGACTGGTGTGCATGTCATATCCTCAATTTGGCCAGAGAGTTGCTCCATGTCTTCATCCTCCTCCTCCTCATCATCATAGTCCTCCACTGCACGTTGTGATGACATGAGGCTGGGCTGTGTGTTATCACCCACACCCACTACAGTTTCTTGCTCCAAGTCATCGCGCTCCGCCTGCAATGCATCATCTTTGTTTTTCCGCAGAGACCGTTTTAGAAGGCAGAGTAGCGGTATGGTGACGCTAATAATGGCGTCATCGTCGCTCACCATCTTGGTGGAGTCCTCAAAGTTTTAGAGGACGGTACATAGGTCGGACATCCATCTCCACTCCGGAGGTGTTAGGTGTGCAGTTTGACCCATTTCCCGACGGCTTAGGTGATGCGGCTAGTCAACAACTGCCCTCTTCTGCTCACATATCCTGACCAACATGTGCAGAGTTGAATTCCAATGCGTGGGGACATCACACACCAGTCTGTGGGGCCGAAAGACGGAGACGGCGCTGAAAGCCGGCAAGGCCAGCTTAAGCAGCAGGTGACTTGCGAAAATGCGCAGACAGGCAGTGAACTTTTACCAGCAGATCAGACAGCTCTGGGTATGATGTAAGAAACCCCTGAACCACCAGGTTGAGCACATGGGACACATGCGTCAGCTGGCCTCGCCTCAAAGCTGCCACCAGGTTCCGGCCATTGTCACACACGACCTTTCCTGGCTTTAGGTTCAGAGGTGTCAGCCAGTGATCTGCCTGCTGTTTCAGAGCTGTCCACACCTCTTCTGCATTGTGGGGTTTGTGACCTATGCAGACTAGCTTCAGCACAGCCTGTTGCTGCTTCGCAGAGGCAGTGCTGCAGTGCTTCCAGCTTGTGACTGGTGTGGAGGGTACAGTGGATGAGGATGCGCAGGAGGAGGAGGAGGCTGAGGAGCATGACATTCCGGAGCTGTAGAGTGTCAGTGAAACCCTGACAGAGGTAGGGCCTCCAATCCTTGGTGTGGGAAGGACGTGTTCCGTCCCTCGCTCAGACTGGGTCCCACCTTCCACAATATTAACCCAGTGTGCCGTCAAGGAGATGTAGCGGCCTTGCCCACAAGCACTTGTCCACGTGTCTGTGGTTAGGTGGACTTTGGCTGAAACAGCGTTGTTTAGGGCACGTGTGATGCTTTGGGACACGTGGTTATGCAATGCGGGGACGGCACATCTGGAGAAATAGTGGCGGCTGGGGACTGAGTAACGTGGGACAGCAACCGCCATCAGGTCGCGGAATGCTTCCGTCTCCACCAGCCGGAAAGGGAACATTTCTAGCGCTATGAGTCGCGAAATGTGAGAATTTAGGACTGTGGCATGTGGGGCGTTGGCAGCGTATTTGCGCCTGCGTTCAAAGGTTTGCTGAATGGATAATTGAATGCTGCGCTGGGACAAGGACGTGCTTGATGGTGGTGTTATTTGTGCGTGGGCAACTTCAGGTGCAGGGCCGGAGGCTTGTTCGCGGCCAGCATGGACAGGGGATTGGCTCGCACGTACAACACGCGAAGACGTAGCAGTGACATCAGCAAGCACCGCTCCTCGACTCTGTTGTACTTCCCACAAAGTCGGGTGCTTGGCTGACATGTGCCTGATCATGCTGGTGGTGGTCAGGCTGCTAGTTTTCGTACCCCTGCTGATGCTGGCATGGCAGGTGTTGCAAATGGCCTTTTAGAGTCATCTGGAGCCAACTTAAAAAACTGCCAGACTCGGGAAGACCTAACATTTGCACAGGCACCTTGTGTCGTGTTGTTGTTCCGGGGAACGGTTGCCTGCCTTCTGCCTGCGGACACGACCCTGCTTCGTACTGCCTGTTGGGATGCTACGCCTCCCTCCCCCTGTGCACTGCTGTCCTCGCTCTGCATATCTTCCTGCCAGATTGGGTCAGCTACTGGATCATCCACCACGTCGTCTTCCTCTTCCTTGGCTAATCGCTGGACTGCTCCTCCTTCTCCTCATGTGCCACCATGATGACCGTTACAATAGTCAGGCTGTTGTTTCAGGTATACCCCCAGTGGTAAATTTTTACGCCCATTCTTTTAGAATGGGCATTACAACAACAGGATACCCGCTCCTTTTCAATGGGAAAAATGTTTTGAGGCCCTCCTGCATGTCTCTATCCAGGGACAATGTGGAGCCTCCCAATTTTTGGCTGCCCTGCCAAAGGGCTATACTACAATACACCCACTTCAGGTTTAGAGGCCCTCATGCACGTCTCTATCCAGGGGCATTGGTGAACCTCCCAATTTTGGACTGCCCTGGCAAAGGAAAATACTACAATAGACCCAGTTCCTCAAAATGGGCACATTATGTCAAGACAGGGCTTCATGTACGTCTCTTCTCAGGGTCATCGGAGTGCCGCACAATGTTTTCACATAAAATCTTTCATGTAATCACAAACAGTAACATACACCAGCTGTATCTCACTATTGGGTATGTGCCCTTAACATTTCCACCCTAAATATTCATTTTGGTGTCATTTTGGAAGGTTTTCTGGTGACTCCGTAAAATTGGTGTGAAACTCGGACAACATTGTTCACAGCTGTGACTTTTGAGTGAGAAATGCTTCCAGGGGTCTTCCCCATGGTGTTGCCATGTCATTTGAGCACTCTTCTGAGACTTTTGTGACATTTTTAGGGTTTCTACATGCTGCCGGCAGTCATTTCATAAAAATACTCAGGTCTCCCATAGGATAACATTGGGCTCGGTACTCGGGCCGAGTACACGAGTATCTCGGGATGCTCGGCCCGAGCTTCGAGCACCCGAGCATTTTAGTACTCGCTCATCACTAGTAACAATGTGTCCATGATTTCACTGCAACCAGACATCTGTTCAGAAGTTGGTCACAGATGTTGGTGTGTGTAAAGCGGCACTTAGGCCAGGGTCACATTTCCGTTTTTTGAATAGAATCCTGATCCGGTTTTGAGCTTTCAAAAAGCTCAAAACCGGACCAGGAAATGCTCCTCATAGGAGCCAATGCAAAACACCGGATGGCTTCACAAGCCATCCGGTGGCCGTGTCCGGCACTGCTGCCTGCGTTAAAAATCATGCAGGCAGCAGTTTTCGCAGCGGTTCCCTGTACCGCACAGCAGTAACCGGATGGCTCAGGATGTGTAATCCTGAGCCATCCGGCAACTGCATAGTTTGCTGATCCCGGCTATTGCCGGGATCAGCAAACTGTCCTATGACTATTAAAGAGTTAAATTCAGTAACTAAAGGACTGTTTGAGGTCTGTAGGGGGGGGCTTAGACCCCCCTATAGACCGGCCGCCCACTCTGGTGGGCTTACCCTACAATTTCCCCCATGCCACTGGCTCCTCTGAGCTCCGTGCATGTTCCCCATAACTCCCGCCCCCCGTATCACTATACAGGGGTGCCTGCACCCCTCTTGTATAGTTATTCCTGTATGTGTGAAAAATGAATTCGGGTAGCTCCGCCCCTTTCATGATGCGGCTGCCCTCACACCACTGGATGAAGCCCAGAGGGGGCGGCCATAAGCAATGAGCGGGCGGAGGCTACAGCACACAGCCCTGCCTATGGATTGCACAGTACACTGGCTACGAGAAGGTAAATATGAGCAGAACACTATACTTTAAGAATTCATTTTTCACACATACAGGAATAACTATACAAGAGGGGTGCAGGCACCCCTGTATAGTGATACGGGGGCCGGGAGTTATGGGGAACATGCACGGATCTCAGAGGAGCCCGTGGCATGGGGGAAATTGTAGGATAAGCCCACCAGAGTGGGCGGCCGGTCTATAGGGGGGTCTAAGCCCCCCCCTAAAGACCTCAAACAGTCCTTTAGTTACTGAATTTAACTCTTTAATAGTCATAGGACAGTTTGCTGATCCCGGCAATAGCCGGGATCAGCAAACTATGCAGTTGCCGGATGGCTCAGGATTACACATCCTGAGCCATCCGGTTACTGCAGTCCGGTATTCAGCACACATTTTTGTAAAAAAATGTGTGTGCCCGGCATTGCGTTCACCGCATCCGGATCTGGATGCGGTGAATGCAATTCTTGTTTTAAATGTGACCCTAGCCTTAGACAAAACCAGGAATTGAACCTTTATGCCACATGCACAAGTTGAGTATTTGGTGAGTTTTTACATCAGTATTCAGAAGCCAGACCCAGTAGTGAAAAATCCAGAGGAAAAAGTATAAGGCCGCATGCACACATTGAGTATTTGGTGAGTTTGTTACCTCAGTATTTGGAAGCCAATTCCAGTAGTGTTAAACCCAGAGGAAAAAGTATAAGGCCACATGCACGCATTGAGTATAAGGTAAGTTTTTTACCTCAGTATCTGTAGCCAAACCCAGGAGAAGGTGATATATGCAGAAGTGGAGCACTTGTTTCTATTATACTTTTCCTCTGATTGCTCCACTCCTGGTTTTATCTTAAGGGCCCATTGATTTCGTTAACGATATCATTGGTACGTCACAGCTTTTGGGGCGGTGCAACAGTGTTGTAACGATACTTAGGGTACTGTTATACGTCGCAATATCGTTCCGATATCGCATACAATTTCACGGGAGCGCGCACGTTTTTGGCATTTGCCCAAGATCGCATATTTGCTGTCACACAGGGAGATATCGGCAGGCAACACAACTAGGATGTTGTACGCAACTTTTTTGCTCTGGATACGAGCAACCCAGCGAACGAGCATTAACTTTGTAGTGAATAGGGTAAGTTGCGTTCAAAATCGCAGTTGCGCCGTCACACAGCACGATCATGCCAGATTGCATATGCAACATTGTACGGTTGAAGGGCTTGCACAATCTTCTTGCAATATCGTAGCTACGATTTTTTCACGTCGCATTGCCCATTTTCACGACACAACGCACGAACGATATCAACTGCAACGACCACACCACGTGACTTTTTGTCGGTGTTGCATCGCGATATCGTGATGTGTAAAGGTACCCTTACAGGCCTTAAATTATTATTCTTATTTTTTAGGTACTTCCAAGACTCATATTAAGAGCAATTTGTGGTATTAAAACACTTGAGTCTCATGGATGTTGAATAGAGATGATTGAAACGATTTGATGCTTATTAAATTTGTGATGAATTTTACGAAATTCATCACTTCTGGCAATCTCAAACATTTTTCAATTCAACTTGTGCAAATCGACAACAAATGCCCATTTTACATATTATAGAAGATGGCACTAAATGCTTACTTGACCTTAAGCATTACATGCCTTGCAGCTATGACATCACATGGTGTAGCACAGCCAATTGGAGCAACCATTATAGCCTATATAAAAATAGAGGCAGGGAATGCAGCAGTCAGTTTAGGGTGATTTACGATTGAGTACTTCAGAGCTCACAATCCAGTAATAGAGATAGGAAGGTATATCTCCAAAACACTAGACAAATATTTCTGACAGTAATATTTTGTGCAACCACAGCACAAAAGAGTGCAGTAGTCTTCAAATAATACAGAGATTCAATTGATAGGTGGTTGGGGTAAGTGAGAGATAGGAGAGGTTCTAGCAGCAGTGACAGGCTCGGTGTGATTAATCAGTGATATGGTGTAGCTGCATGTGTCCTGCTGCATTTGAATTACAATTACACATTTTAATTTTCATTCTTAATGTACTAGAAAGTGGCAGTAATGCACAGAAAAAAATTCATTGTCAGTCAGATAGTGTGCTAGCCAGTCAATCACAACTGATTGCACTGATATTTTTAAATTCTTATGCAATCCTTAATGTGAAGGGAAGAATTAAGGTACCGTTACATGTCGCAATATCGAAATGCAACATCGACAAAAAGTCTCGTGGTGTGGTCGTTGCAGTTGATATCGTTGGTGCATTGTGTCATGTAAAAGGGCAATGCGACTGCAATAAATCGCAAGTACGATATTGCAAGAAGATTGTGCAAGCACTTCAACCGTACAATGTTGCATATGCGATCTGGCATGATCGTGCTGTGTGACGCCGCAACTACGATTTTGAACGCAACTTCTCCTATTGACTACAATGTTAATGCTCGTTCGCTGGGCTCATACCCAGCGCAAAATAAGTTGCGTACAACATCCTAGTTGCGTTGCCTGCCGATATCTCCCTGTGTGAAATCTCCTGTGCGATCTTGGACAAGTGCAAAAAACATGCGCGCTCCCGTGAAATTGTATGCGATTTCGGAACGATATTGCGACGTGTAACGGTACCTTAAGTGTTTTGAACAAAAAAAAAATGTCCCCCTAAAATCATACACAAACCACTGGAGCGAGAATTAATGTGCTCGTGTAAACTTGGTTCCCGGTTACACATGGTGCTCGGGTACACATGGTGCTTGGCCCAGTGAGAGCTGCTTGTAGTGTTTGAATGGCTCATACTGGGGTTAAATCTGCATTATTGGATGTGGTGTGTACCAAAAAAAGGAAATGGCAAAACTCTGTGCTTCCATAGTCTGGGGTCATACATGCCAATCAGTTTTTTCCACAGGTTTCAATAACAGATCCGTTATTTTAAGGCTTGTTTTGAGCCTCCTGTGCAATTAGGTGTTTTTTGGACTTTGCCATTTTTTGCCAAAAAATGCTAGCAAAAACGGATCCGTTACCTGATGGTGCCTATATGTGCCATTTGCTAACAGATTCGTTTCCCATAGAGCCCCATGTTAAAAAAACGGATCGGTTTTTTTACTGCACCCAAAAAACACTGCTTGCAGCATTTTTGGAGTCCTGTTAACCCCTTCACCCCCGAGCCCATTTTTGCTTATTTTAGCCTTAATGCCCGAGCCATTTTTTGCAATTCTGACCAGTGTCCCTTTATGAGGTTATAACTCTGGAACGCTTCAACCGATCCTAGCGATTCTGAGATTGTTTTTTCGTGACATATTGGGCTTCATGTTAGTATTAAATTTAGGTCAATAATTTTTGCGTTTATTTGTGAAAAAATCAAAAATATGGCAAAAATTTTGAAAATTTCGAAATTTTCAAATTTTGAATTTTTTTTCTGCTAAACCAGAGAGTTATGTGACACAAAATTGTTGATAAATAATATTTCCCACATGTCTACTTTATATCAGCACAATTTTGGAAAAAAAATTTTTTTGGGGTAGGAAGTTATAAGGGTTCAAAGTTCATCAGCAATTTTTCATTTTTCCACCAAAATTTACAAAACCATTTTTTTTAGTGACCACATCACATTTGAAGTCCGTTTGAGGGGTGTACATGACAGAAAACACCCACAAGTTATACCATTCTAAAAACTGCACCCCTCAAGCTACTCAAAACTACATTCAAGAAGATTATTAACCCTTCAGGTGCTTCACAGGAACTAAAGCAAAGTGGAAACAAAAAATGGATATTTAAATTTTTCCAACAAAAATGTTCTTTTAGCCTCAAATCTTTCATTTTCACATGGGCAACAGCATAAAATGGATCCTAAAGTTTGTTGGGCAATTTCTCCTGAGTATATCGATACCTCATATGTGGTCATAAACAACTGTTTGGGCGCACGGCAGGGCTCAGAAGGGAAGGAGTGCAATTTGACTTTTGGAGCTAATTTTCCATTCAAAAAGTGAAATTGCGCTCCTTCACTTCTGAGCCCTGCCGTGCGCCCAAAGAGTGGTTTATGACCACATATGAGGTATCGATGTACTCAGGAGAAATTGCCCAACAAATTTTAGGATGAACTTTATGCTGTTGGCCATTTGAAAATTTAAAAAATTAGGCTAAAACAAAATTTTTGTGAAAAAAAAAAGTACTTTTTAATCTTTACAGATCAATTTGTGAAGCACCTGGGGGTTCAATATGCCCACTACCCATCTAGATAAGTTCCCTGGGGTGTCTAGTTTCCAAAATGGGGTCACTTGTGGGGGAACTCCAATGTGTAGGCACACAGGGGCTCTCCAAACGCAACATGGTGTCCGCTAACAATTTGAATGGAAAATCAGGTCAACTTGTTAGCGGACACATGTCACGTTTGGAGAGCCCCTGTGTGCCTACACATTGGAGCTCCCCCAAAAGTGACCCCATTTTGGAAACTAGACACCCCAGGGAACTTATCCTGATGGGTTGTGAGCATATTGAACCCCCAGGTGCTTCACAAATTAATCCGTAAAAACGAAAAAGTACTTTTTTTCCACTTTTTTTTTTTTTTCCCATTTATTTGTGAAGCACCTGGGGGTTCAATATGCCCACTACCCATCTAGATAAGTTCCCTGGGGTGTCTAGTTTCCAAAATGGGGTCACTTGTGGGTGAACTCCAATGTGTAGGCACACAGGGGCTCTCCAAACGCAACATGGTATCCGCTAACAATTTGAATGGAAAATCAGGTCAACTTGTTAGCGGACACATGTCACGTTTGGAGAGCCCCTGTGTGCCTACACATTGGAGCTCCCCCACAAGTGACCCCATTTTGGAAACTAGACACCCCAGGGAACTTATCCTGATGGGTTGTGAGCATATTGAACCCCCAGGTGCTTCACAAATTAATCCGTAAAAACGAAAAAGTACTTTTTTTCCACTTTTTTTTTTTTTTCCCATTTATTTGTGAAGCACCTGGGGGTTCAATATGCCCACTACCCCTCTAGATAAGTTCCCTGGGGTGTCTAGTTTCCAAAATGGGGTCACTTGTGGGGGAACTCCAATGTGTAGGCACACAGGGGCTCTCCAAACGCAACATGGTGTCCGCTAACAATTTGAATGGAAAATCAGGTCAACTTGTTAGCGGACACATGTCACGTTTGGAGAGCCCCTGTGTGCCTACACATTGGAGCTCCCCCACAAGTGACCCCATTTTGGAAACTAGACACCCCAGGGAACTTATCCTGATGGGTTGTGAGCATATTGAACCCCCAGGTGCTTCACAAATTAATCCGTAAAAACGAAAAAGTACTTTTTTTCCACTTTTTTTTTTTTTTTCCCATTTATTTGTGAAGCACCTGGGGGTTCAATATGCCCACTACCCCTCTAGATAAGTTCCCTGGGGTGTCTAGTTTCCAAAATGGAGTCACTTGTGGGGGAGCTCCAATGTTAAGGCACACAGGGGCTCTCCAAACGCGACATGGTGTCCGCTAACAATTCCAATTGTTAGCAAACACCAGGTTGCGTATGGAGAGCCCCTGTTTGCCTACACATTGGAGTTCCCCCACAAGTGACCCCATACACATATAATCATATATAATCACACATATAATATAATTACACATATAATTACACAACTGTACCCAGCCTTTCAGAAGGACAGGTCACCGTGAGGCGAGGCCTGGCCTTTCTGCAGGAAGGGATTTGTTCTAGCACCGGAATAAGACCCCCAAAGCCATGGTAAAGACTAAGGGGGCACTTATCGTAGTGCATGTCAGGTTGGTGTGTTGTAGTGTACATCAGGGTGTGTGTCAGGTTGGTGTGTTGTAGTGTACATCAGGGTGTGTATGTCAGGTTGGTGTGTTGTAGTGTACATCAGGGTGTGTGTGTGTTTGTGTATGATGTTGTGGGTGCATGTCAGTCTGGGGTCGTGTGATAGATTTCGAAACATCCAAAGATACACAAACCTGGTTTGTCAGGGCACGTTTTACATTGGGTTTGGACGGTCGTTCTGTTCCCCCTTTGATGGCAGACACGGCACCTTTTTCTTGGCCCCTTCTCTGCAAAATGTTGCCCTGGTACCACGCGGGAATATCGAGTTCCAGGAGTGCTGGGGCCCCCTTCATCTTCTACTCTTCGTCTTCCTCTTTCTTCTCTTGGTCTTCGTTCTCGTCCTCCTTCTTCTCTTGGTCTTCGTTCTCCTCCATTCAACAGGGCCTTGATCACCTTCACCTGGAACTCAAGAAAGGTGTTAGTGGTGTGACCTGCACATCGTGACAGCAAGTATGCATTATACATTGCCATTTGGACAATGTACACGGCCAGTTTTTTGTACCACTTCCTCGTTTTCCGCGTGGCCCTGTAGGGCTTGAGGACTTGATCAGAACGATCAACTCCTCCCATGTTCTTATTGTACCCCAGGACACATTCCGGTTTGTGGACCTGTCCTGGGGTACCTCTGGTGGTGGTGGCCCTGGTGCCGGGACCATGGATCGTGGTCAAGATAAAGACATCCCTTCGGTCTTTGAACTTGACCAGTACCATGTTGCCGCTACATTGAGCTCGGCTCTCACCTCTTGGGAGAGGCTGCTCAATTAGCGGCATAGGGAGATCCCTCTTGTTTCTGCGCACAGTACCGCAAGCGGCGGTAGTTCTGGCAGAGAGGGATCTGAAGAGCGGGACACTTGTATAAAAGTTATCAACGTATAGATGATAACCTTTATCAAGTAGTGGGTGGATCAAATCCCACACTATTTTCCCGCATACCCCCAGAGCAGGGGGACACTCTGGGGGCTCGATCCTCGAATCCTTCCCCTCATACACTCTAAAGTTGTGAGTGTACCCTGAGGTACTCTCACAAAGCTTGTAGAGCTTTATCCCATACCTGGCCCTCTTGCTGGGAATGTATTGGCGGAAACTAAGCCTACCTTTGTAAAGGACGAGGGATTCGTCCACACAAATTTCCCGTTTGGGAACGTACACTTCAGCAAACTTGCTGCTGAAGTGGTCGATGACCGGTCGAATTTTGAACAATCTGTCAAAATTCGGGTCATTAGGGGGAAGGCTGTCAGTGTTGTCCCTAAAGTGGAGAAATTTATGGATGGCGTCGAATCTGTTTCGGGCCATCACTTCGCCGTACACTGGAGTTAGAAAAAACTTATCTGTACTCCAGCATTGGCGCATTTCTGGTCTGTTCACAATCCCCATATGAAGTATCAAACCCCAGTATTTCATAATTTCTCCAGAGTCCACAGGAGTCCAAGAAGAAAAGATGGAATCTGGGTTTTGGACCAGAAACTGTTGGGCGTACAGGTTCGTCTGCTCCACCATGAGCCTCACAAAGTCCTCAGAGAAAAAGACTTTGAAAAAGTCAATTTCCCTGAAGTTTGTGGCCTCAAACAGGATTCCTGATTGGGGAATAAAATCAGGAATCTGTGGAGTGTACCGATCAGGGACGGGGATCCACACAGGGGCCCTGGTGCTAGGTTGGGCATGCCTAGCACCAGGTGGAGGGTTACTCACTGACGGCTGTGGGTCTTCCTCCGACTCCTCTTCTCCAGGCTCAGACTCCTCTTCCTCGGACTCCTCTTCCTCTTCCTCTGGCTCCGGACGATCTCTTGTCCTCCGCCGTCTTCGTGGTGGTGGCGAGTCGGTGTCACTGCTGCAGATTTCACTGTCGGAGGAAGAATGTGAGGAATAGTGGAACGTGGGGTCCACTTCCTCACTGTCAGCATCGGAGGCAAGTATAGCATATGCCTCCTCAGCCGAGTACACCCTTTGTGACGTTGATGAGCGGGACGGGCGTGACATGTTGTATGTGCTGTGTGCGTGTGTAAAAAAAAAAAAAAAGTAAACTTTTTATTAGTGTGCGTGTATGTGAACGTTAACTGGTGTAACTTTCGGGACGACAGTCAGTCAGGGGCGGCGGACGACGACAGTCAGTCAGGGGCGGAGGACGACGACAGTCAGTCAGGGGCGGCGGACGACGACAGTCAGTCAGGGGCGGCGGACGACGACAGTCAGTCAGGGGCGGCGGACGACGACGGTCTGTCAGGGGCGGCAGACGACGACAGTCAGTCAGGGGCGGCGGACGACGACGGTCTGTCAGGGGCGGCGGACGACGACAGTCAGGGGCGGCGGACGATGACGGTCAGTCAGGGGCGGCGGACGACGACGACAGTCAGGGGCGGCGGACGACGGTCAGTCAGGGGCGGCGGACGACGACGGTCAGTCAGGGGCGGCGGACGACGACGGTCATTCAGGGGCGGCGGACGACGACAGTCAGTCAGGGGCGGCGGACGACGACAGTCAGTCAGGGGCGGCGGACGACGACAGTCAGTCAGGGGCGGCGGAACACGAGCAGGCCGACGACAGGTCAGTCAGGGGCGGCGGACGACGACGGTCAGTCAGGCGGGGCGCGGCGGGCGGACGACGGTCGTCAGGGGCGGCGAGACGACGACAGTCAGGGGCGGCGGACGACGACGGTCAGTCAGGGGCGGCGGACGACGACGACAGTCAGGGGCGGCGGACGACGACGGTCAGTCAGGGGCGGCGGACGACGACGGTCAGTCAGGGGCGGCGGACGACGACGGTCAGTCAGGGGCGGCGGACGACGACGGTCAGTCAGGGGCGGCGGACGACGACGGTCAGTCAGGGGCGGCGGACGACGACGGTCAGTCAGGGGCGGCGGACGACGACGGTCAGTCAGGGGCGGCGGACGACGACAGTCAGTCAGGGGCGGCGGACGACGACAGTCAGTCAGGGGCGGCGGACGACGACGACAGTCAGGGGCGGCGGACGACGACGGTCAGTCAGGGGCGGCGGACGACGACGACAGTCAGGGGCGGCGGACGACGACGGTCAGTCAGAGGGCGGCGGACGACGACGGGCAGTCAGGGGCGGCGGACGACGACGGTCAGTCAGGGGCGGCGGACGACGACGGTCAGTCAGGGGCGGCGGACGACGACGGTCAGTCAGGGGCGGCGGACGACGAAGGTCAGTCAGGGGCGGCGGACGACGAAGGTCAGTCAGGGGCGGCGGACGACGACGGTCAGTCAGGGGCGGCGGACGACGACGGTCAGTCAGGGGCGGCGGACGACGACGACAGTCAGGGGCGGCGGACGACGAAGGTCAGTCAGGGGCGGCGGACGACGACGGTCAGTCAGGGGCGGCGGACGACGACGGTCAGTCAGGGGCGGCGGACGACGACGGTCAGTCAGGGGCGGCGGACGACGACGTCAGTCAGGGGCGGCGGACGACGACGGTCAGTCAGGGGCGGCGGACGACGACGGTCAGTCAGGGGCGGCGGACGACGACGGTCAGTCAGGGGCGGCGGACGACGACGTCAGTCAGGGGCGGCGGACGACGACGGTCAGTCAGGGGCGGCGGACGACGACAGTCAGTCAGGGGCGGCGGACGACGACAGTCAGTCAGGGGCGGCGGACGACGACAGTCAGTCAGGGGCGGCGGACGACGACAGTCAGTCAGGGGCGGCGGACGAGACGTCAGTCAGGGGCGGCGGACGACGACAGTCAGTCAGGGGCGGCGGACGACGACGGTCTGTCAGGGGCGGCAGACGACGACAGTCAGTCAGGGGCGGCGGACGACGACGGTCGTCAGGGCGCGGCGGACGACGACAGTCAGGGGCGGCGGACGAGACGGTCAGTCAGGGGCGGCGGACGACGACGACAGTCAGGGGCGGCGGCGGACGACGGTCAGTCAGGGGCGGCGGACGACGACGGTCAGTCAGGGGCGGCGGACGACGACGGTCAGTCAGGGGCGGCGGACGACGACGGTCAGTCAGGGGCGGCGGACGACGACAGTCAGTCAGGGGCGGCGGACGACGACAGTCAGTCAGGGGCGGCGGACGACGACAGTCAGTCAGGGGCGGCGGACGACGACAGTCAGTCAGGGGCGGCGGACGACGACGGTCAGTCAGGGGCGGCGGACGACGACGGTCTGTCAGGGGCGGCGGACGACGACAGTCAGGGGCGGCGGACGACGACGGTCAGTCAGGGGCGGCGGACGACGACGACAGTCAGGGGCGGCGGACGACGGTCAGTCAGGGGCGGCGGACGACGACGGTCAGTCAGGGGCGGCGGACGACGACGGTCAGTCAGGGGCGGCGGACGACGACGGTCAGTCAGGGGCGGCGGACGACGACAGTCAGTCAGGGGCGGCGGACGACGACAGTCAGTCAGGGGCGGCGGACGACGACAGTCAGTCAGGGGCGGCGGACGACGACAGTCAGTCAGGGGCGGCGGACGACGACGGTCAGTCAGGGGCGGCGGACGACGACGGTCTGTCAGGGGCGGCGGGACGACGACAGTCAGGGGCGGCGGACGACGACGGTCAGTCAGGGGCGGCGGACGACGACGACAGTCAGGGGCGGCGGACGACGACGGTCAGTCAGGGGCGGCGGACGACGACGGTCAGTCAGGGGCGGCGGACGACGACGGTCAGTCAGGGGCGGCGGACGACGACGGTCAGTCAGGGGCGGCGGACGACGACGGTCAGTCAGGGGCGGCGGACGACGACAGTCAGTCAGGGCGGCGGACGACGACAGTCAGTCAGGGGCGGCGGACGACGACAGTCAGTCAGGGGCGGCGGACGACGACAGTCAGTCAGGGGCGGCGGACGACGACGACAGTCAGGGGCGGCGGACGACGACGGTCAGTCAGGGGCGGCGGACGACGACGGTCAGTCAGGGGCGGCGGACGACGACGGTCAGTCAGGGGCGGCGGACGACGAAGGTCAGTCAGGGGCGGCGGACGACGACGGTCAGTCAGGGGCGGCGGACGACGACGGTCAGTCAGGGGCGGCGGACGACGACGACAGTCAGGGGCGGCGGACGACGACGGTCAGTCAGGGGCGGCGGACGACGACGGTCAGTCAGGGGCGGCGGACGACGACGGTCAGTCAGGGGCGGCGGACGACGACGGTCAGTCAGGGGCGGCGGACGACGACGGTCAGTCAGGGGCGGCGGACGACGACGGTCAGTCAGGGGCGGCGGACGACGACGGTCAGTCAGGGGCGGCGGACGACGACGGTCAGTCAGGGGCGGCGGACGACGACAGTCAGTCAGGGGCGGCGGACGACGACAGTCAGTCAGGGGCGGCGGACGACGACAGTCAGTCAGGGGCGGCGGACGACGACAGTCAGTCAGGGGCGGCGGACGACGACAGTCAGTCAGGGGCGGCGGACGACGACAGTCAGTCAGGGGCGGCGGACGACGACGGTCAGTCAGGGGCGGCGGACGACGACGGTCAGGGGGTCACTCGGGCCAGGCAGCGGTCGGTCAGGGGGTCACTCGGGCCAGGCAGCGGTCGGTCAGGGGGTCACTCGGGCCAGGCAGCGGTCGGTCAGGGGGTCACTCGGGCCAGGCAGCGGTCGGTCAGGGGGTCACTCGGGCCAGGCAGCGGTCGGTCAGGGGGTCACTCGGGCCAGGCAGCGGTCGGTCAGGGGGTCACTCGGGCCAGGCAGCGGTCGGTCAGGGGGTCACTCGGGCCAGGCAGCGGTCGGTCAGGGGGTCACTCGGGCCAGGCAGCGGTCGGTCAGGGGGTCACTCGGGCCAGGCAGCGGTCGGTCAGGGGGTCACTCGGGCCAGGCAGCGGTCGGTCAGGGGGTCAACACCGAGCAGACCGGACCGGTGAGAACGAGCTCTGGGGAGGGGGGAGAGAGCAAACTCAGGGGAGGGGGGGAGAGAGCAAACTCAGGGGAGGGGGGGAGAGCAAACTCAGGGAAGGGGGGGGGGAGAAGACAAAAGGGGAGGGGGGGGGAGAGAGGACAATGGGGAAGGGGGAGGGGGAGAGGACACCAGGGGAGGAGGAGAGGGAGCGGATCACAGCAGCGGGGTACTTACAATCAACAGCAGCAGCGGCGGTGGCAGCAGCGGCGGCGGCGGCGGCGATCGGCGGTGGCAGCAGCGGCGGCGGCGGCGGCGATCGGCGGCGATCGGCGGCGGGGGGCTCACACCACGTGGGCACGGTCGGTGGCAGCGGAGGGCTGCAGGGGTGCACGCTCATCAGCGTCCACCGACAGAGTGGAGCTGATGAGCTCGGTGGCCATATTGTGAACATCCCCCTGCACATCTGATTGGAGGGCTTGCATCACATGGATGCTAGCCCCCAATCAGATCGGGGGGGGGGGGCACACACACCTCACAGTGCCCCAGCCAATGCCTGATGCTTTGAGCATCAGGCTATGGCCATAATGAAAACATTACACCAATTTCTATTGGTGTAATGTTTCAATCATCACTATTGACTAGTTGTCACTTAACTAGCCAATCGGAGGGCTCCTAGCCACGGGGGGGGGAAATCCCCTCCCGTGGGGTCATCTAGAGGTTGTCCCCTATCTGCGGCTCTATTAACCCTTTCGTGAACCCGGTTAATAGAGCCGCAGCAAGGGGGAAACCGCGATGACGCAGCGTATGCGCCATCGGGCGGGAACGGTGATGTTTCCATGGCGCATACGCTGCGCGCCCGGGCGGGAAGGGGTTAAAAATGCATAGCAGAGCAGTCACACTCGAGTCCAGGATCCGTTAACAGCATCGGTTTTTGGACATAGAATTCAAAAGTTGAAAAACTGATGCAAATAACGGATCCAGAGCTTATGTGCAACCCCAGGCTTCTTGGGAAGTGCTTTGTTTATGGCTGTATGTGGACGGAGAGATGAACTGCCCAATCAGTGACTTCCAATGAGGTTCAGGTCATGTTTGGGTCCAGAACAGAACTTTATCTAAAGTCCAGCTGAATCCACAGAACCCATACTTGCATGGGTCCACTGATCTCTATTTACAACTGATCATGCCATATCAATTATACACCCTCTTACAGGTGTTGAATTTTTTCTTAGTTTTAGTCATTTTTGGGAAAGCTTATAACCTGACGTTAAATTCATCCATTGGTGTTATAAATTACTCTTTTGAAAGCTGAAACCCTCCCAATTGTGGTTTAGGTTAAGAAAATAAATTGGCATCAATGCTGAAATATTGATCATTTAATGAACACAGAATGGTCAGATTTTGGCAAGGCAAATGTTTTGTTGCCTGGTCATACAATACACCCAATCCTAGTTTACATCCTCACCTATGCTCAGTAAATGATCGGTTAATTAGTGGGTGTGTCTAAAAAAAAAACCAGCACCCCAGACCTTTACTTGAACTGCAACTTAAGCTCTGACAACATGCAAAAAATCCGCCCTGTGACCAAAGCCTTGATTATAAAGAGGCTAAAGACCAGATCCACTGCAGAGGTGGGTGGCACCTCTAATGTGTCTCAGTGTCAAGTACAAAGAATTAAAAAAAGATTTGAAGAAACTGGAGATGCGTTTGACAAGCCCAGGTCCGACAGACCCCGCAAGACAACTGCTCAGGAGGAACGGTTGTTGGTTAGAAAATCCAAAGCAAGCCCCTCTTCAACTGCAGCAAAGCTCCAACAGGCCTGGTCACCTCAAGTCCCTGTGTCAACTAGAACAGTTTGTAGGATTCTGTCTCGAAATGGCCTTCATGGTCGAATCAGTGCCCAGAAGCCAGCACTAAACAAAAGGCAAATAAAAAACCATGTGGCATTTGCAAAGTCCCACAGCCTGCTGGAAAAGTATCAGAAGGTGGATTTCTCTGATGAATCTTCAGTAGAATTACACCACAGCCGTCGCAAATATTGCAGGAGACCTACTGGAGCCCTTATGGACCTAAATACGCCCAGAAAAGAGTTAAATTTGGTGGTGGAAAGATCATGGTCTGGGGTTACACTCAGTATGGGGGTGTGCAAAACATTTGCAAGGTGGAAGGCAAATATCAAGAAGTATTAGCTACCTCTTACATTCCAAATCATAAAAGGGGTCAAATTCTGCAGCAGGACTCCATTTCATTCATCCATCTCTACAACAAAGTTCCTCCAGTCAAAAAAGATCAAGGTGCTCAAGGATTGGCCAGCCCAGTCACTAGATCTGGACATCATTGAGCATGTTTGGGGTAGGATGAAAGAGGAAGCTTGGAAGACAAAACCAAAGAATCTAGATGAACTCTGGGAAGCATGTAAGACTGAATTATTTGCTATTCCTGATGACTTCATTAATAAATTGTATGAATCATTGATGAACCTCATGGATGCAGTCCTTCAAGCTCATGAAAGTCACACAAAATATTAAATATGACTCTAATAGCACCACAACTTCATTCACCAATGTTATGCAACATATATTTGTATTTTAAGTTAACTATTTGAATATCACATTACTTTCTGTGGGCGACAAAGCTTTTGCCTTGCCAAAATCTGACCATTCTGTGTTCATTAAATGATCAATATTTCAGCAATTTATGCCAATATATTTTCTTAACCTAAACCACATTTTGGAGGGTTTCAGCTTTCAAAAGAGTAATTTATACAACCAATGGATGAATTTAATGTCATGTTATAAGCTTTTATTTACATAACATGGATAAGTGACATAACTTCTGTCAGGGCCTGTAGATAGACATCTAACTTTGCATTTCTGTGCACACCCATGTTACTAATTCAATTTGAGAACCATAAATGCAACATCTATACAGCTGCCACATTCTGCTTTCTGTACATGTACCTACATACCTTGCATTTCCTATTACATATTTTTTGACAAGGGATGAATAACTGGGGTTAAAAATATTGTGAATAGTTAATTATAGTGTAGTACAAAATATATCGTAATTGTAATTAAAAGATTGGCAAAAAAGTGGTAATTGCAATGGACATGGTTGTACAATTGCCCTCCTTCGCCTCAGAGAACTATATTAGTGGGAAGAAAGCACAGGGTATTATGGAATACTGTATATGGAAAAATCACTTGTATCAATCACAGATGGTACCTTTACACGCCGCGACGGCAGGCTGGATACATCGCGCTAATTCGCGTGCACGAGCACGCTCAAACGGCTACAAACGGTCAACGCACCCTCTTTACACGCCGCGACAAGGTGCGCTACGCCACGCTACATCTATAGCTAGCTACATCGCCGGGTGTCTCAAGTAGCCAGCTGTAGCGTAGCGTACCATGTTTACACACCGCTCCAACAAGCTACTATGGGCGGACCCGGTGCAGCAGGGATAGCACATAGGCGTGCAACAATCTTGGATTACGAGCCGTCCGTATGATGATAGGACAGCGCAATATCATCAGGATTGGCCAGGCATCGCAGGAGGCTGGTTAATAGAGCACGCTCGAGTAATTGTGTAGTGTGACTGGTCAGCTCCTTAAATATCCCGCCCTATGCTGCGACTACCAATCATAAAGCAGGAGCGACCTCCAATGATCGCAGATGGGGCGCGGTAACATGGCGACTGTGTCACGCCTTAGATACATGGCAGCCACATCGCCGGGTGTCCAGAGTTGCCTTCCGTTGCTTCTTTACACGCCGATACAGCTCGCTACAATCGGCGATGTTGCCTTAAGTTTATGAGCAGAGCCCATAAACAGATGTATCTGTCGCCGGCTGTAGCGTCGCCTCTTCAGACGCCGCTACTACAGGCGATATGGACGCTACAAGCTACAATTGTAGCTTGTAGCGCGATGTATCCAGCCTGCCGTCGCGGCGTGTAAAGGTACCAAAAGGGATGATATTACCTCTGTGAATGGCACCGTGTGTTTCAATCAGGGTTCTGCTCAGAACGGTCTGCCTGGTCATTAATGACTAAGTACGATCATTTTTAGATAATTTTCTTATTTTAAAAAAACTTGAACTGGTAGTGTCCTTGACTTCCTACTGTTGTTGATTTATATTCTTGATGATGAGGCAGGAAATGGTAGCATCTTGGTTCTAAAAGTGCTATTGATGTAGGTGTCCTGTATTACATGAATTTGGCCATATAACACAGTGAAGTTGTACAGTTTTGTAATATTGTGCCAAAGTACTTTATGGACCTGTTCAACCTGCACCATGCTTCTCAGATTGCACACCTACGCACAGATATTTTCCATGACCGTGAAAATATGAGATGGTGTTCCATCTTATGCTGTTGTACAGAAATATGCTTGCATGTGAGGTTTAAGCTGTGTTCCCACGATCAGTATTAGTTGCGTTTTGGATGCAGCGTATTTCTGCTGCATTCAACAGTACAAGCATAGTGGATGGTATTTACAGAAATCCGTTGCCCACTGTGCTTTTGTATACAGTGCTAACTGATATGTGGTGCAGCTTTCTGCGCCTATTAATTTAGCGTTGCGGAGTCGGAGGCGATCTCAGAGGGTGAATGCAGGGAAAAGCCGCCATGCCCTGATCGCTGACCGTGGGCACCAGTGTTTACCCGTGGTGTTTCCCGGCATCCTCAGTGGAGAGGAGGAGATGCATCCTCCGCAACATGGGAACATACCTTTACTGTGCTTCATTAAAAGTCCTTACAACAGCTCACAGAATCCTTATTGGTACCTTTACACGCCGCGACGGCAGGCTGGATACATCGCGCTACAAGCTACAATTGTAGCTTGTAGCGTCCATATCGCCTGTAGTAGCGGCGTCTGATGAGGCGACGCTACAGCCGGCGACAGATACATCTGTTTATGGGCTCTGCTCATAAACTTAAGGCAACATCGCCGATTGTAGCGAGCTGTATCGGCGTGTAAAGAAGCAACGGAAGGCAACTCTGGACACCCGGCGATGTGGCTGCCATGTATCTAAGGCATGACACAGTCGCCATGTTACCGCGCCCCATCTGCGATCATTGGAGGTCGCTCCTGCTTTATGATTGGTAGTCGCAGCATAGGGCGGGATATTTAAGGAGCTGACCAGTCACACTACACAATTGCTCGAGCGTGCTCTATTAACCAGCCTCCTGCGATGCCTGGCCAATCCTGATGATATTGCGCTGTCCTATCATCATACGGACGGCTCGTAATCCAAGATTGTTGCACGCCTATGTGCTATCCCTGCTGCACCGGGTCCGCCCATAGTAGCTTGTTGGAGCGGTGTGTAAACATGGTACGCTACGCTACAGCTGGCTACTTGAGACACCCGGCGATGTAGCTAGCTATAGATGTAGCGTGGCGTAGCGCACCTTGTCGCGGCGTGTAAAGAGGGTGCGTTGACCGTTTGTAGCCGTTTGAGCGTGCTCGTGCACGCGAAGTAGCGCGATGTATCCAGCCTGCCGTCGCGGCGTGTAAAGGTACCATATGTGTTGATAATCTAGACCTAAAGGGACATCATGTACTGCAATACAGGGTTTGAGACTTTTTACCTGGTACATGATTACATGAGTACTTACATATTATATGAATGTTATACTTTGCTATGCAAGATTGCAAGTTTACTCCTCATACAGTAGGTACACCTGGTATTATGTTTTTTAGTAATACATTTCTGTTCTTTGACAATAGTGTTTGTCAATCATCTGAAAACTTGCAGTTCATCCATGACTACTACACAAAGACTTGTGCCATTTCTGGTTCCTTTTAGCACAATAAATCAGCTGATCGGTGGGATTCAGACTCCCACTCATCTAATCCTAATGAACTATAATAAGTCTAAGTTATTTATTAGAAAGTGCTGAAAAAAACCCTTTAATACATACTTGACTTGTAAAATAAAATTAGTAAAATATGAATTTTATTACCAACTGTATTAATTAATAATATCCAGTAATTTGCTAGTTATTGCCAATAACTGCTTATATTACAGTAACATGACGTCATATCTATAGCATATTCATAGTTGCCTGCTCAGTTATTTCGCCAACTCATTTCAGCTTGACTGGCCACATTTTATTAATTTAAGCAGGAAAAAAAAAGAAATTGCTGCCAATTTGATAAAGCTATCATTCACATTCCGCCAAATATAAGGCATTTAGGGCTTATCCTGTGAATATGCCTTAGGGCCGCTTCACACTGCGGCGTGATCCGGTCCGGTTCTGTCCGGGAGGACCCAGACAGCCGCGGACCAGATGTGCACACAGGACTGGGGGGCTATTATGCCCTCCGGTCCGGTGTGCAGCGTACGCAGCTGCAGCCGCCGACACGTCAGGACCGTGGCGCCCGCGGTCCTGAATTATCAGCAGCGGGAACTGCGTGCGCTGCACACCAGACCGGAGGGCATAATAGCCCCCCAGTCCTGTGTGCACATCTGGTCCGCGGCTGTCTGGGTCCTCCCGGACAGAACCGGACCGGATCACGCCGTAGTGTGAAGCGTCCCTTAAAGCTTTATTTCTAACTTGGCAAGTTATAACCTACCTACAAATTGATCACTCACTGATCACTAAGGCTCCTTTCACATTACATTGTGTTCCAAATTATTATGCAAATGTTCTTTTTCTCTGATTTTTCTAAATGGTTGGTGCAGATGACAGTCAGTGTAATAAAAGTCATCACCCGTTAGAGTATACATCAAATTTTGTTGACGAAATCGGACATGTCTGACTTCGCCAGATACATGATTCGCCGGGAATTAATAAACATCCGTCTCTCTAAGTTTGATGATCGTGCCGAGAATTATAGAGCCTGGAAATCGACCTTTCAAGCAGTGATCCAAGATCTTAACCTCACTGGGAAGGAACAACTGGATTTGCTTGTTAACTGGTTAGGCCCGGAATCAGCAGAGCGCATCAAGACAATAAGGACAGTTCATGTGGACTATTCAGATGCAGGCCTTATTGCAGCCTGGGAGAGACTGGAAGAAACCTACGGCAGCTCAGAAGCCATAGAATGTGCCTTATTCAAGAGACTGCAAACCTTCCCAAGGATAACAAACAAGGACAATAGAAAACTTCAAGATCTGAGCGACCTGCTAAAGGAAATAGAATTGGCAAAATTAGACCCACATCTTTCAGGACTGAGCTACCTAGATACTGCTCATGGTGTTAATCCAATAGTGTCCAAGTTACCACACGGCATGCAAGATAAATGGGCAGACCATGGCTCACGGTATAAAAGGCAGCATAATGTGTCCTTTCCCCCCTTTTCGCATTTTTCCAGGTTCATCAGTGACCAAGCTCGGAAGAAGAACGACCCCAGCTTCGACTTCACTGAACCTACTCCACCAGCATCATCATCTTCTACAAGGTATGACAACATCGCCAAACGAAGAGAGTCAAGGAACACAGTGTCTGTGAGAAAGACCGACGTTCCACCTATTGATCCAGCCTCCACTAAAACAAATTATGTTACACCTACAGTTATGGACAATAACCGTATGTGCCCTATCCACAAAAGGCCTCACCCACTAAAGGAATGCCGTGGATTCAGGGCAAAGACTTTGCAGGAGCGTAAAGATACCCTTAAGGAGCTTGGGATTTGTTATAAGTGTTGCGCCTCTTCAGACCACCGTGCTAAGGACTGCAAGGCGGTCATTAAGTGCACTGAATACAGTAGTGACAAACACGTTGCGTCTATGCATCCCACGCCAGCTCCACACAACCCACAACCTTCCACATCCAACCCTGCTCAAAAGCATGGCGGGGAGCCACAGGTTCCTAATCCAACTGCAACTGCCGTTACCTCCTCATGCATTCAGGTTTGTGGAAAAGGGACTGGACCTAAATGCTGTGCCAAGGTATGTCTGGTTAAGGTCTATCCAGAAGGACAACCTGACAAGGCCTCCAAAATGTATGCCATAATAGATGAACAAAGTAACCGGTCTCTAGCAAGGCCCAAACTCTTTGAGATCTTCAACATAAAGGGGCAAACGACCCCATATACCCTCAATACCTGCTCTGGTCGGGTCGAGACTTCTGGTAGGAGAGCCTCTGGGTACATAATCTCTTCAGTCAAAGGAAACGTGCATATACCCTTGCCAACCCTAATTGAATGTGACCAGATACCTGATAACAGGGAGGAGATTCCCACTCCGGAAGCCGCCCTTCATCATCGTCACTTGAGGCACCTAGCTAATGAAATTCCTCCTTTGGACACGAATGCTGAAATCCTAATCCTACTCGGAAGGGACATTCTGAAGGTCCACAAGGTGCGCCAACAATGCAACGGCCCAGATGATGCTCCATATGCCCAAAGACTCGATCTAGGCTGGGTAATCGTGGGCGACGTATGTCTGGAAAGAAGTCACGAGGCATCCGAAGTAAACATCTGCAAAACGTATGTGCTCCAAAATGGTCGCGCAACTCACTTTAAGCCATGAGCCTAGGCCCACTGTTTGAGGTTGTTCTAGTGTCTTTTGTACTGAAAACCTGTGGTCATCATCTGGAGCGGATCAGGCCAGAGGAACGTGGACACAGATAACAGGAGGCACGGTGAAGTGATCCGTTATTCTGTGCGTTCAGTGCCCTGATAGCTCAGACGGTGACACAGTTTTCAGTCTTAGTAAGACACAGGACACAGTCCTCATCAGAGAACCTTTTTCTGATTTTAATGATTTTTCTGATTCCTTTACACGATACACGTCTATCGGCGAGGCAGATCATCACGTCACTTCGTTCAAACACCATCAACGTTTGGTTCATCTGAGGAGTCCAGCTGGTCGGGAAAGAAGGCGTTCCAGAGTAAAGGACCTTTTTCCAAGCAGCACAAGAGGGACGAAGGAACAGACGACACCAAGCAACATGGCCTCTGAACAGGTGAGTATGAACTTCTCCACCCTTAAACACCTGTGTAGAAATAGCACATTTAACCCAATACTGCCCACCGCATATAAGTCCACAGAGATGCTCTGGTCAACTTTACTGGACCAGGCATACGCACATGATAGAGTTTGTATTAGTAAAAGTGTTTTCCACAAAACTAAGAAACGCCTCCAAATGCTGGCAAAATTAGTGTATACTTTTGAGGACAGCATTTGCAGGCCGGAGCATGTGGAAACACTTGCTACCACAAGAAAGGCAGACAAAGTTTCCACATCGGATAACCTACACTGCCATTGTTGTGTGGAAAGCATAAAACGTATACACACTCTAGAAACTGAGCTAG
Organism: Allobates femoralis; assembly: GCA_033576535.1. Lineage (NCBI taxonomy): Eukaryota > Metazoa > Chordata > Amphibia > Anura > Aromobatidae > Allobates > Allobates femoralis. The sequence goes on from JARQOC010000002.1 coordinate 175,664,784, forward strand.
AAGAAAGGGCCCAGTGTACAGCCGACAGGGGCCGGGAAATCTGTGTGTTAGAATCTAGGATATCAGAGAAAGAAACCTATTATTCTGACATGGATAGAGAGCTCCTCAGTCTGTATACTGAGATAAATCAGTTCAAGAGTAGAGTTGCATCCATGGATGCACTAGTGAGCACACTTAGAGAGGATCTGGCTGCAAAGTCGCAAACGATTGTGAATTTGCAACAGGTCATCTCTAATCTGTCACGGCCTGGTACAAATAGCATGGTGCCTTTGCCCACGAAACAGGTTTGTGTTTCGGGTACTGCACAGGATGGGTAGACCACGGCAACATGGTCCACGTCTCCCATGGATCAGAGATCCGGAGCTATAGAGTCCAGGGGACAGGTGGAACGGTCGCTACATTTCACTCAAACACCAAGGGAGTATACACGTAGCGACCGCTTCCAGGGTCAGGACGAGAGTTGGGGATATGGAGGTAGGTGGGAAAGGGATCACACCATTTCCAATCCGCCAAATCGTTCAGTAAGGTCAGATGAATTTTATCCTAACCGTAACAGTATGGAAAGGATAAAATTTCTGTTACGGATCTGCAAGGAGATCCCAAAATTTGATCCCAGTCTAGATGCGTTTACTGCATGTGATATGTTTGAAGGTCACTGCAATAAATATTCTGTGGCTCCAGAACTTCGAATGGAGCTATTCAAGTTGTGGTTGCCTACACACCTCAATCAGAGGTATGAGGCAATGGGGAGCACGGAACCCAGTAATGGACAGTTTCATGATAAGGAAGAACGCCTTTCCTTACTAATGACACTGGCAACGGGCCACGGGGACGTGACTCCAGAAATCCTGATGAAATTCAGACCAACTATACACGATGAACCTTTATCGCTGTGTAGTCGGTTTGAAGCTATGTACAGGAAGGTCACTATGGATCAAGGTATCGGTTTTCCACAAGGCATGATCCGCATGTTTGTGGAAAAATTCCCATACCTTGATACTGCAATTAGGTTGAGTGCAGCGAGAGAACCATCGCTCACTGATGCGGCCATGATTATTGAGCAGTGTAGACAAGATCTACTGCACAATAAAAAGTCGGTTAAGGTTAGGGAGCATGTGCCTGTACACGTTAGATCACAAGATGAACGTGTGCGCCATGCTAGAAAGAAGTCAGCTGTTCGCCCCTCGGCCCCACCAGTTGAGAGGACAGGGAGCATTCAATGCTTTCTATGTTTGCAATTTGGGCACATGAAGAAAAATTGTCCTCAGTGGGTACGGAGCCGAAACAGCCCTGAAAAATCTGGCAATAATAATGGTTTCAAGATGAAACCTAATTATGCCAGAACAGTGGGGGAACAGGCTGATGGGTCTCGGGGATTTTTACAAGAGCAGACACCAAAATGTGTTGCCACTGTAAATGCCCCAGTTGATAGTTCAGGGGTTGTGGAATCTACTGATTCCACAACTAGAACTATGGTTGAGGATCTCCAAATTGCAGTGTGTACCTCTCAGGTTCCTACTGGAAATCTTGTCAACATCGATTGACAATTAGGGATCCCTAAAGAGCTGGCTCCAGTATGTCCTGTCATACTGGATTCTCAGGGAGGCCCCACATAAAAGCCAGAATTAAAGATCAGGACACACAAATTATGCTTGATACTGGTGCGGAAATCTCCATTACAAATATCAAACATGATTTGCATCCAAACAGCCCTCAGTGTGTGGTGATCGGATTTGATCACCAACAAGGGGGGATGAAGGCCCACAGAATTGAGGAAGTGATTGTCCAGATTGCCAAACACTTAACCCTCAAGATCCCAATGTGGCATTACCCTGGTTCTGACAACATCATCGGAACTGATGTAATGACCCAAAATGGATAGATCCTGGATTTGGCAAACTGCATTGTGTGGAAGGGACCCAGACAATCCAAGGTGTGTGGTCATACAATGCCAGTGTCTGGGACCACCTTTGCCAGCAATGGAGAATTCTGCTGATATGCTCGAACACAAATGGCCAGAGGTCTCTCATAATATAGACCTTGAACCCATTGTGTACGAACATCCTGATCTGTGGGCCCAGGGTAAAAATGACTGTGGTAGATTGATTGGTGTCCAGGTGGACATACAGGGGCCAGACCCACCCCTCAACGTCAATATCGCTTTCCACCAGAAGCGACACAGTCGATAGTCAACACTGTCCTGGAATTGGAGAACAAGGGTGTGGTCATAGAGGGGAATTCAAGGTGCAACAACCCTCTATGGCCTGTGAAGAAAAAGGACACTGATGCGTGGCGTCTCACCATAGACCTACGTGTCCTTAATAAGTACACTCCGATGTCTGCCCCCGTAGTTGCACAAACTCCTGACATAATGGCGAGGATAAGTGGCAAAAGCCGCATATTCTCGACCATTGATGTCGCCAATGGGTTCTTCTCTATTGAACTCACAGAAAACTGTAGGTACAAATTTGCTTTCACAGTGGGGAACAAACAGTCTGGACTCAAACTGAGTCCTCACAAGGCAAATTTGGCCAGAACAGAGGTGACTTTCCTTGGGGTGCAGGTCTCTTTTGGAGCCAAAGGAATTGTGGCAGCCCGAGTGGACGCTAGGGTCAAGTTACCTCAGCCTGGCACTTTACAGGACTTACGGAAGTTCCTGGGAGTGGCAAACTTCATGAGGGAATTCATAGAGGATTTTGCTGCCAAAGCGAAACCCCTTTATGAACTCCTCAGAGGACAAGAACCCTCACTCCAGGGCTGGTCAGAAGCACAGGATGAGGCCTTTTCAACTCTGAAAAGAGACCTCTCCTCTGCACCTGTGTTAGCCACCCCCAACCCAGATGGAGAAATGGCCATCCAGGCACATGCTGGGAAGGAGTCTATCTCTGTTGTCCTTCTACAGCAGATAGGACATGACAGTAGACCACTGGGATACTTTTCCCGACTACTCTCGCCGGTCGAACGAGGGTTCGACGAATGTGCCAAACAACTGGCTGCCATACACTATGCCGTTAAAACCAATGAGCATATTGTAGGTTTCAGATCTCTGACTGTACAGACACCACATTCTTCTTTGGTTCTTTTACTCAGAGATACACTCCCTGGAGTCTCCCAACAGAGATTCGGGAAATGGATCCTGGACCTCAGTGGCCGGAATCTGATAGTGGACCACAAGGCAAAGTATGTTCTGTCCCAGTTGTTAAACATGACAGGGACCGAACATGACTGTGGTCAACCATCACCCTCCAGTACATCACAAATATTCAGGACTGACAGACATCCAGAAGACAGACTTTTCTGTCTGAACGGCACGTATGTATCCGGATTTGCAGTGCTGGATGAGACCACGGGCATCCAGAGTCTCTTCCGGTTGCCAGGTCACATGTCAGCACAACGGGCTAAACTGGAGGCTGTCAAGGAGGCTCTCCTCCTTCAACCTCCAGGGAATCGAACTATATATAGTGACAGTTCATATGTAGTTCGATCTCTCACCCTGCACCTGAACACGTGGAAAAAACGAGGTTTTGTGGACAGCCAGAATAAACCTCTGGCCCACATTATGGTCCTAAAGGAATTGTGGGATTGGGGCATGGCAGATCAAGCGGAGGCAGCCATTATAAAAGTCCCAGCACATCAAAGAGGAGAACAGCCTTCGACCATAGGAAATAACAAGGCCGACGAACTGGCCAAGTTTGCAGCAGTGTCTGGTGTCCTTCGGGAACCAGGAACTGAGCAGATCCCTGCATTCCAGATTGCAGTGAGGCAAACCAAACTAAAAGAAGGCATTCTGAGTCCTGAAGATGTCACTGGAGCAGAGTATAGCGGGTGGTATATCTTACAGGCTACCTTCACTAGGAAGGATAGTCAAGATGGGTTGAGGGTAAGGACGCACTTTGATAGACCCGTACTTGTAAAAGGCACCTTTAAGGCATATTGTATGTTGAGGGATGCCCAGATGACCATCACCAGGGAATCCAAATATGCCCAAGGACATGTGTCCACAGATTACTTACGGACTAGTGTATTGATGTTAAAGTTAAACTGCAGTAACTCTGGCCAGGCATTATGGAACGATCAGAGTGGTCCAGTGAAACTGGAGGGCTTATACCGAGCAACAGTTTTAAAGGTACGGACTGATGCCAAGGATTTGAGGTATACTCGAGTAGAGGGGTCGCCATCCATACGGTCTTTCATGATTACGATCATGAGAGAAGTCTGTGTATCGGAGGTGACGGGATACTATTTCATCACCTATGCCCACTGGGAACCGGATACACAGATGGTAAAATTGGATACTAATCCCTGGAGGTGGGACATAGTATGCAATGGGGTGGACACCCCAATTGTGGATGTATGGATGGATGGCGCCCCTATGACGGAGGAATACCGAAGTAAATACGTGTCTTCTGACTGGAAAGACCCCAGAGGCAGGGACATTAACTTTGACATCAATATAGACGGTCCATTTAAGTGGCCTTTTTGTGAGGCGGTGGACAAAGGATGCTGGTCATTTACACAGTTGGTCTATCTGTCCAAATCCAAACCAATAGGAAACCTAGCGTTACAGGCAGGAGATAGCGATCAGTGGTACCAGTTCAGTGGTAGAGGACAAGTATGTGTGACCGTGGTAAGGGTCCCATATGAGGCTGAAGGTCTCCAACCAGTCAAACCGCACCTGGATTCTTGCAATGTTTCTACCCACCAATTGGCAGATCCCATAGCTCCTCAACTGTCATCCCCATGGAAGATCATCACAGGAACTAAATTCGTCCTATATACATGGCGAATTTCTGTAGATGACTTCAGAGTAGATCACTGGGATCACAGATGTGAGGAGTTTGTGAGGAACCAAATTGACATGATGAGAGGATGGGTAGAGGCGGGGCAAGAAGTGAGAAAAGATGATCCCCAACACAGGAAATTCAGGAGTTGGAGAGACTTGATAGAGATGGGAATTAGTGGAGGTGCATTGGGAGTAGGTGCCCTGAACACTATGGATATGGAAGTCCTGAGAGGCAAGCTCGGGGACATTGCGCAACATGCTGGGGAAGGGTTCAGAACTCAGCTTGATGTAAACCATGTCTTAGAGGGTTTGCAACATTCGCACATTGATGCCACTACCTCTCTATCTTCAGCTCTACGAGAGAAGTTTAGAAGGTTAGTTGCAGGTCTTGTAGAAGTGCAAAACAGAGTTCAGTTTGCCCTAGCATGTACGCAGGTCCAGAGTGAACTCTCTGACAACCTAAAGCATATAGTGTCCTCTCTATACAAGGGCCACTTCACATTCAACCTCAGACAAAGAGTAAGTTCCCTAATCTCCCCGTTTGCAGCCAACCATACAAACTGGTGGCTGGTTCAATGGCATGGGTGTCATAATCTCACCTGCACGGCATCTTCTTTGGCACCTGTATCTGGTAATATCAAGAAGGGGTACAGTGCCATGAATATAGGAATTGTTGTTAGCAATCAGACGGTGCTTCATCCACACCTCACCTCAGACATCCTAACCTATGAGCGAGGCCATCCTTATCTGTTTGATACAGAGGGATGTTGGAGGAAAGAGGATGCTATCCTCTGTCAAGGGAGTCAAGATAGGGTGCTTAGGCACCAGTGTTGGGACTCTGAGGGGTCATGTGAGATGAAGACTAAAACAATACCCTCCTCTCGTCTGAAATATTTGGGTCAAGGGTATTGGTGTTGGTACCAAGGGAAAAATGTAACGTATTCTTTATATGGCACTAATTGCACCGAAAGAGGCATACTCCTCCCAGGAGCATATTGTACCCTTAGTCCCGTTTTAGGTTTAGATGTCGCAGATCAGCAGGGGAGGACCCCGATAACACCGGAGAAGAGACTCGACATTCGCCCTGACACTCCTGTGAGACTGCAAAAGATTCCTCTTGGTTTTGGTCGTGAGCTCAAGCGTCTCTTGTTAGATTTCAGCAAAGAAGACGACATACTCCGAAATCTTCATGAGGCTGAGAATCAAGCCACTATTCAGCTTGAGCATGACAAAACCAAGATAACGAGGATTACAAATGCCTTAGATACAGACTCTAAGGTGTCCTGGTGGGAAAGTTTATTTGGCTATAGTCCGACAGCTACATCGTTTTTTAATTTCATTATCCACCCTGTGATTGTTCTCCTGGTTCTTGTTCTTGTTATGTACATTGGACTGTGCCTAGTTTACAGGAGAGTAAAGAGAACTTCATGAATTTAACCGCCGAAGAAGGTCCAGGACTTAGCACTAAAAGTCCTGAAACCTTGATATTATATTTGATAAGAGTGTTTAGGACATTACGTCAACTCCGCCCTGAAACCTCATAACATTGTATATTTTGTTTGGCTTTTACTTTGATTTATGGTTAAGGGATGGGGGAGAGAAATATGGTTTCATTATATACTGTTTAATTTTTACATTGGGATATAGGTTTGTTTTTTTTTTTTGTATGAATGAGGAAAGAGTAGGGTTCTGTAGGGACAGGCCCCATCATTGTCAAAGGTATTTGCTACTTCAACCCTTGAGTCGGTAAACGTTCATAAGGGATGGATTGAAGGTCGGTTGGACTGCGTTCTTCTCACAGTCAACTTAGGTATGCTGATATCATCCCCTACCCAATAAACTCTGACCTGCCTAGTAGAGATTCAACTATCTATCCATGGAAGAACCACATTAACGATAGATGCTTCAATCAAGTTTGCAGGAGAAGTCTCTGTTGAAAGTCGTGCCTCAGCTAAGAAGAATGCCATCCCCTGATTGATCTAATCCCAAGAAGGAGGTGCTCCAAGAAACCACCTGGTGAGGCCCAGCTACAGAATGTGTTACCCGGTAGTCCCTACACACCAGACTTGAAAAAAAAAAAAAAAAAAATCTGGTAGGGAGAGGGGCGAGCACAGGAAAACTCTGTGGGCCGATCAAGAGACGGTGCAGCAACTCCAGAATCTAAGCAGTCAAGCTGGGAAGAAGACTACTTGGGGATAGGCGTGTTTCTCGAGATTGGCAACGACAAGATCAGAAGTGTACTGACAAATAGAGAACTTTATTCCTGAACCAAAGAGACCAAGAAGATCCACAAAGATGACTTTGGTGTACTCTATGGATGGAGACACTGGATTACGGCGAACGACAGGGGAGAGGTGATGGCGATGGGTGATGTCTAGATACCTAAGTGGAAAATTTTACTTCATTTCATCCTGAACGCTTATTGGTGATAGGATTGAGTAGGCAAATATATTCCACACTTCCCACTCATTTTATTGTCGTATTTTCCGACAAAAGGGGGAATGTTGAGGGGGAAGTGATGGCATGATTAATATGACACATAAATATATATCTCTCTTTGTGGGCATGTATGTGTATATATCTATATTTATGCCCACATTGGTGTAATAAATGCCCCTTCACATTCTAATATAACATTGGCCAATTCAGCTGTATCTGATGGAAATTGTTCATCTTCTGACATGGTTAATTACCATATCAGAAGATGTCCATTCTTGCATTTTAATGTGGGAAGCTATCAGATAAGACTCTTAATTTAAATATCAAAGATCTACAGGCTGCTGCCACAAAGGGTTATTCTCACCCCTTCTTCTAATGGTACCTTTACACGCCGCTACAACAGGATGCATACAACCCGCTACAGGCTACAAATGTGGCTTGTCGCGCCAATATCGCCCGTAGTAGCGGCGTCTGAAGACGGGACGACACAGCCGGCTACAGATACCTCTGCATCCGTGCACTGCCCATAAACAGATGGCAACATCGCCGATTGTAGCGAGCTGTATCGGCGTGTAAAGAACCCACAGAAGGCAACTCGGGACACCCGGCGATGTAGCTTCAATGTGGCTAAGGCGTCACCCATGGTCCGTGATACCGCGCCCCTTCAGCGATCATTGGTGGAAGATGCTGCGTTACGATTGGCCCTTGCCTCACAGCCCTCCATCTTGGATGAGCTGTCCCTTCAGCACTACACATACGCGCCGTATGCACGATCAGATAGTAGTACAATTACGCGGACACACACTTGAACGTAAAATCATAAATGGCCCATGATCTACATACAGTGTGCACATCCTATCAACATGATAACGAATAATGCGGGACACAGCGCACAAGTGTGTGTTACGTACCGCTCTGGCTTATTGCACAGCAGCTGCCGTAGAAGTGTTCCGGGTCTGGCAGTGCGCGCAGGGCGCACACAGATGCACACAATCCCATAGCACATCGGAGGAGATTACCCAGTAGACAGATGAAAGCCGTGTTATACGGCCTGCACTGTGGGTCTTCTGCAGTAGGGGCCGCATAAGTGTGTCGGGCGAGTCTGCGTGTTGGGCTACTTATAAAGGTGCGTCACCCCGACAGCGGCCGTAATGACGTCATGACGTTGGTTTCATTTTCACTCTGCCTGCAAGGTGCCAGCCCCGCCTCTGCACACACCATAGCAGTCATGGCAGCCGTGCACCGCGCCGCAACATGGGGGATGGCGGAGCTGATCATCCTCATTGATCACTGCGACCGTCGGGACTATTGGGGCCACCATCACCACCGCCACCCCAGGCTGCGCAATCGGTGCACCGTGCGGCGGATACAGCGGGCCCTGCTCTGCCAACTGGGGGTACAGAGGACAGTCAAAGCGATCCAAAAAAAGATCGCTGACCTGAAGCATAAGTGCCCAGGTCGCATACTGGACATCCGTGCCAGGATTGCCAGGCTGCGTGGTGAGTAATTGTTGCCCCCAAACACACACCGCCACATGTGCATGTCCCACAATACACAAAAAATGATGGAAAAATATGACAAGGGACAGTGTGGCCTACACAATCAAACACATCTTCACAGTGTTGTGCTCATCCAGTCAGGCCTAAAAGTGTCTCACACGCACAGTCCATGCATACAACATGAGTGTATGCATCCAGCATCACCTGGTTGATGCTAAGTAAGGCTGGGGTCACACACACAGATATCTGCCCACATATTGTTTGCAGATCTCTGTTTGCAGTCAAATGATGGTCACAGGTTGACATTTGGAGACAGCCTCAAAATGGAACAATGTGTCCATGCTTTCACTGCAACCACAGATCTGTCAACAATATCTGGCCACATATCTGTGTGTGTGTGACCCCAGGCTTAGCCGTCAAATACATACCCACACAAGCTCTTTGTAGGGCAACAATGTGTAGGCATGATCTTATTAGGTCTTTTATGTTAAATTTTCAAACTAGATGCTGATTCCTCATCAGAAGAAGGGCCCCAGGCCCCACCCCCAGGTGGCCCATCAAGAACCCCGCCACATCCGGCTCAAGGGGCACCCTTGTCCCCAGGGTCAACACCTTCCCCCGGGCCTCAGGAGCCAGACGTCCCGTCACCCACCGGGACAGAGGATGTGGAGGACCAGTCCGCACCTGGCAGCCCGCTGGAGTGTGACCAGCTGTCCCCATCTGCCTGGCTGCTGGAGGAACACATCAGCTCCCCACAGGAGGGCGAGGAGCTGCAAGAACCTGGCGGACCAGAGGAGTGTTTGCCCCGTAGCCCAGGACCACTATTACCCCTGAACCACTTAATGTGGCCACGGAGCCCCAGCCCGGGAGTAACACCACCTCCCACTGTCTCCAGCTCAGTGGCGAGTCCTGGGGTGACCATGTCCCCACACAGTGACTATGGTGGTAAGTGGGTTATGTTGCCACAGACACCCTGCACACTGTTGCTTAAATTTCATCTGTGGCCAAACATTTTATATAAACAAACTAAAACATGTTGGTTCACCCTTTTTCCAGAAGGTGAACGTGCGGGCTCATATGGATGGAGCTTGACCCCATCTCCCTCCCCGTCTGATGTTGAACTGGATTTGGAGGAACAGGGTAAGTGGATGGTTGCGGCCAGTCATGACTAACCATCAGCAGTGACGACTGTGTAGTAAAGTTTGTGTTTACTCCCAATACAGGTGCCCCTACCATGGAGGAATTCATCCAGGCCCATCAGGCCTTTGTGGCCCGTTTGACCACGGCACTACAGCGTGGCCTGCAGGACCTTGGCCGGCTGGCTGAAATGCTGGCGGCCCTACACCCACACCATGGATCCCACCCATGAATTTGAGGGATGCATTGTATCCTGGCCAAACATGGCCCCCCAAACAGTTGTCCTTGTTGGACACTTACATTTTCACACGTTGGCTTGTTGCCTTGCAAAAGTGAAAATCTTGTTATTTTTTTGTTGTTTTGCCCCCGTTGGGCTCTTTTCTTATAGTGTCCCACATTGGGACCATCACAAGTGTGGACTGGCTAGCCCCATCTGGCCTACAATCCCTATACTGTCCCACATTGGGACCATCACAAGTGTGGACTGGCTAGCCCCATCTGGCCTACAATCCCTATACTGTCCCACATTGGGACCATCACAAGTGTGGACTGGCTAGCCCCATCTGGCCTACAATCCCTATACTGTCCCACATTGGGACCATCACAAGTGTGGACTGGCTAGCCCCATCTGGCCTAAGCCTTCCTTGTATGATGGAAAATGTCTGTGACACATGTATGTTTACAATACAATGCTGTTCTAACTTTGTTATACGCTCCTTCATGTGACCTTACTAATCTTTGTTGACCAAACCTCACCATAAGCTAAGTATGTGAGGCACATCACAACATCCCTTTGTGAATGTGCTAAGACAATCCTAATGAACAGATGGTGATCCTGCTGAGCGACCACTGGCCCATATTGTGTGGCTTGGGGAAACCTATTATTGGCCACAATTACATTCACCCCCAAAAACCCCCACAATCCTTATTCGGAAATTAATACACAATTGTGTTACTGAAATAAGTTTAATCCAGGCTGGACTTTAACATAAATCACAAATAATAGATTTTTTGGTGGAATACACAAAAAAATACAACCACATTTTTGGCCCAATACTCCAGCCACAAAATATACAAATAAAAGGCGATCCATGAAATTATAAAGTCCAGACTGCCAATTCTGTGCATTGGCCACTAGTGTCCAAATTACTCCTCTTCTGTCGGCTCTGACAATGCCGGATCCCCCCTCCTCTGAGGGCAGCCCCGACCTGCCCCAGAACGTCTGGTTGAACGACGATGTGTTGAGGGGGGATGGGGTGACTGTGGCGGGGCCGGTCTTCTCACGGGCCGAGATGGGGCAGCTGGTGAAAGGGGCCACAAGGTGTGTTGCATGGGGGGGGGACGTGGCAGCCCCATTGAAGGGCCCCATCATCGGCAGCATCGGGCCCAGGCGCCCAGCTCCGTGTCAGGTGGTGCAGGACGTCGGCGGCGACGGATCCCGGAGCTGGGACCTGGGCCTGGACCCACATCACTCGCCGCGCCCTCCTGCTCAGCCCCAGATGTCATGGGCTGAGCATCATCAGCAACAGAATCCTCGGCAATGGAGCCGTCCTCTTCTGGGGCCTGTGGGTGGGGATAAAAAAAAAAAACCATTAGTGGAGGCAATATCAACTGTATACATTCACAACAGCACTCTATATACCACTCCCACACACACCAAGGCCAACTACCAGAATGGAAAATGAGGAATAAGACAGAAATGCAAATAAGGTGCAAGACCCCAACACCAGTGGTTCTCCTGTACACTCACCTCGACCATTCCAGGAGCTCAGCTAAATACATAATGAGTTGTTTGTCACGTAGCCGTAATCCAATATTAGGACATGTCACCACAACACCTTGATACTGGGGGCTGTGCTGCCCAATGACACATATTGGGCACCTTCCCATTCGGACTCCTTTATGGTGAGAATCCACCCCTCAGTCAATTACCTTTAACCCAATGGCAAAAAAGCCAACACACATGTGAGCCAGCACCATTTACTACATGGTACTATGTGGCTGATTGAGAACAAACCACCAGCTCTCTTGAAAGCATTACATAACTAACCTAAACATACCAAGGTGTTGTGGAAGAAGCAACATTGCATTACGGCTGGAAGCATAGAATAGAAAAGCCTGCCAAGTCATGGAAGGAGGGCAGATAGATTGACAGGCCAAGGTGTGCGGCAGCAAGGAGGAAAATATGGCAACACATTTGGTGTGAAGGATTTCTCGAAGCACACATGTGAAGGAACCATCGTGGCCCACCACTGTCACACAATTACCCACCTCCTGTGGCGCAGATGGTGATGCAGCCGGGCCTACATGGGACGCAGCAACGGGGCAGTTGGTGGTCGTTCGATGCGGGCGAACCTCGCCCAGGATGAAGGTGAACAGGGGATAGTACCATAGGGTAGGTGATGGTACCTCCTCTGCTCCAGCCCCTGAGCGACGACGCTGGTACTGAATGTGAGCCCGCATGAACGCCGACCTCATGTTTTTGATCTTAAGTGCCACCATTTGCTGGTCCCACGTCTTGCCTACCCTTGGCTCCAAGCGATTTGCCAGAGCCACAAGACTCCGGTAGGCCTCGGCCCTCGCTGCCCGATTTTTATATATTCGGGCAGCGAGCTGCGCCACAAACATTCGTGCCGCTGATACTCCGTGAGAAGCTGGGATTCCAATTCCACAGTACCCGTCGGCATCTGCCGATGACAAAATCAACCAAAAAACCAGTCACAACACAAGGCATACCGACATTTCTAAACTTGCCAGAATCATACACATAAGCATTAACTTTCTACAGTGATCATCTATGCAGCAATTTTGTGGGTAGAAACTGGTCATGAGTGGGCCATTTTCTCTATCTCAGACCGCTACTAACTCCAACACATGTATGCTGGCAATATCAAGCCCCGGATATCGGTGTCCACCTACAGATGTTTCAAACATTATTTCAGTCCCCAATGTAACTATTGCAACACACCTTGACACGGTGTGTGCATACATACCTGTAGAGGGCAACATGTGACCTAACACGTTGTGTGCTAACTAGTACCTGGTCAGTGTCCAAAATGGTAAGGGGTCACTATATGAGAAAGGCGGGCTGGGTGTGTGGCAACACTGCACATAGTACATGTAATGTGCACCCAGATGATCATGTCGGTGTTCCTCAAGACGTGGAAGTCACATTTTAACACATGTACCCAACATCCCTGGAATGTACGGCACAATTCTACCACCCCTGAAATGTTGATGTGAAGTACCAGTCAAATACATAACACCGTGCTCTTTGACCATTGCCAAAAAGCAGAAGGTGCAATACATACTTACACTATATAAGTAGAGGCACTACCTGGCTACTGGGCGACACAGAATAAGGTACACATATTTAATATTACGTGTTCAATATTTGCATGCCGCTTCAAACATGCCCATACACACATCGCCTAAGCTGCCTGTGCTTGAGCCTGCTGCGTTCATTACATTTTCTTACAAACCGCTAAAGAGGCTTACTGTCAGAGCAACAGAAGTCAAACAGGACACTAGTAGCTCAATGCACATCGACGTCTGGACACGGAGCAGTGGCCATTGACCTGCCTTTATAGTCCGGGACACCAATCACAGCGGACACAATTATGCACATCCTCATGGGGCACCTGGGTGCGGATTTGGCTGCCGCTAATTGGTGGAGATCGCTGATTCGTGATAGGTTGGCGGCCCTTTAAAAGCTGGCCATCCCGCCAAACATTACGCTTGCTGGCCAGACCCATTAGGTAAGTTTTTGTGGACACACATGGAATTTGCGCAGGGTGGGGTGCATATGTTGATGTTCTTGGAGAGCGCCGGAGACTGCTGTAGCGGCCGATATAGGGGTTGGTATTGTGTGGGACGAGATATAGTCTAGTGTGTGGGTTAGGATACGGCATTTTGTGTGGGCCTTGACACTTTTGTTGAGATACATTGCTGTGTTTGTTTGCAGACAACATACAGGAGAATGGATGCATGACTGTAGACAGAACTGTGTCACTCATGTCGACTGGATCGATTTCTGCATACTGGTTGTGGCCAATGGAGACTGTGTTCAACGGAAATGGGATGACACAGGGCTTTGAGGTGTGGCGCTCCAGACCTGGCATAGATGTGTATTTAAAAGGACAGCTTAAAAAACCAATTACACCATGGGTAACCATCCGCAGTCATGTGCAATGTTGTTTGGTTCATGTAGCCTTCCTCACCCTTCCATATCTGGGTACGTCACATTCGTTATTCTTCTCATTTTTACTGTAATCAATTGACATAATGGCCTGTGTAATGGATTATGGGACCTGTTTGACCAACATTATTGTTGACACATGTCCCTTTCTAACTCACCTAGGTGCAGATGTGTGAATTTTGGGAGCTCCCATTGACGTTGATGTAGAGGAGCCCACTCTCAATCGCCGTGTGCCATGTTGTTTGGGGTGACTACTGGGTGTTTGCCGTCCTTGCTTCAGGGTTGTGTTTTGGGCCCACAGGAGAGATCCCATCCTCTTGGCTATAGTGTGTAATGTAAAAGAGGTGTGGCTTGCTGAACCTGCTGACTTTGCCACATTTTGTTCTATGTACTCATGTTGTGTTTTCTTATCTACAGGTGCTGATATTGAGGATGCAGAATATCCATGACCGCCATGTTATCGTGGCTCTTGCGTTGGCGGAAGAGCAAATGTGGTATCAGGATCGGTATGAAAGGTTGATGAGGCGCAGACAGCGGCGGATGTGGACCCGTGATTGGCTTCTGAGGCGGGAAACCCGGGGCCACATGCAGCTGTTGCGGGAGCTGGAGCTTAACTGTCCTGATGATTACCGAAACTATCTCCGTATGCCCGAGGACTGTTTCACCTTCCTATTGGAGCGTGTAGGGCCAATGATAGCGCGTCAGGACACTATTATGCGACCAGCAGTATCAGCTGCTGAGCGGTTGGCGATCACTTTGCGGTTCCTGGCTACAGGGCAGTCCATGACATCCCTCACATACGTGTCACGTGTCTCCCTGCCCCTGCTGAGCCGCCTGATCCCTGAAACGTGTTGGGCCATCTGGAGAGCTCTGCAGCCAGCCTACATGAAAATGCCTTTAACCGCCGCAGAATGGCTGGAAGTAGCCCGAGGGTTTGAAACCCGGTGGAACTTCCCCAACTGTGGCGGGGCATTGGATGGTAAGCACGTGAGGATTACCAAACCTGCCCACTCTGGCTCTTTGTATTTCAATTACAAAGGGTATTGTAGTATAATCCTCATGGCTGTAGTGGATGCCAACTATGAGTTCCTCTACGTGGATGTTGGAATGCCCGGTCGCAACTCAGATGGGGGGGTGTTTGCCCTAAGCTCCTTGGCAACACTACTAGGGAATGGTGGGCTAAACTTACCCTCAAATGAGCACACGACCGAACATCTCAACTTTGCGTTTGTGGCGGATGAAGCATTCCCACTTCAGGAGCACCTACTGCGGCCATATCCCCAGAGGGCCCTTACTTCTGAGAGACGCATTTTCAACTACCGGCTATCCCGGGCCCGCCGTGTAGTTGAAAATGCGTTTGGGATAATGGCGAATAGATTCCGGATTTTTCATACGCCTATACATATGAAACCGGAGTCTATTGACGCGGTAGTGGTGGCCTGCTGTGTGCTGCATAACTTCCTGCGTCGTAGGGATAGGGCATCATACACGCCAGGAGGTTATGGAGATTATGCAGACGCTACAACAGGGGAGCTCCGTCCAGGGTCTTGGCGTGATGAGGCCCATGTGATTCTGCCACTCCAGCCGCAGAGCCATGGCCGCACTCGGCGGGAGGCCAGGGACAGTAGAGACGCTTACTGCTCCTACTTCAATGGGTCTGGTGCAGTGAGCTGGCAGGACCAGGCCATATAATGTGGCTGGCTCTGGGAGTTGCTTTTTGTGTTTTCAAGGAAGGTGACAGCAGGTTAGCTGCACCCCTTTAATGTTTGGTTGACCTTTTCCATTCTCTTTGTTTTCATTATGTGCATGAGTTTTCATTATGTAGTTAGTTAGTTAGTTAGTTTAGGTTATTTTTGTATTTTTTCAATGCACAGTTTGCAATGTGTGGTGATTTGGTTATCCGTTTAATGTGGCTGATTAATGTCACCTGCTCTGGAATTCAACTATGTTTGTACTTTATGTATATTTTGTTTGCACAACACAAGGTCAACAACATTCATGCAATATATTAAACCTTTTTCTGTTGGATCCAACATAATCTGTGTGAGCCTGATTACTTGGTGGAGGAGGGCAATGTGATGCAGGGTTGGGTGGGGGCCTGGGATGTCATAGCCACCTATTGCCTGGGATTGTGCACACAATATGTGTGTGTAGCCATGTTTTTCGGAAAGTCTTTTGCCCAACAGTGTTTGTGGCCATTGTGCCTACATGATCCTTTATTTTGTTGGAGGCAGAGGGTCCCCTGCACACAGCACATTGATGCAGGACAGACTCTTGCCAGGTGTTTGCTAATACACTGTCACACAGATCTTTGACTTGGTGTCTTGGAAGCTGTTCCACTACATTCACATCTGTCAGCACATATATTAAACCCCATTCAGCCTGTATACATACACATACTTCGCCACAGTTGTCACAGATTGTTGACAGAAAACGCACATACTGTCTTTTGTAAGACGCTAATGTGTGTCACACAAACGCACCTCAGTTCAATCGGCACACGCGGCTGTCACAAGCGCTGATCGTGCGTGACAAGGCAAACACTTGTACTACGCACACATAGCCCCGGACCGCTACTTTAATACACACGGGATATGTGATTGGCCCCCGCTCTAGCGTGATCCATCGATTTGGATGCATTCGGCAGGCTCCGCCATGTCACAAGCGCTGATTTCGTGCCACACTCTGCTCACTAGTACGGCACGTCTCGGCCATCCGCCCTCTCCGTCGTGCCCAATCACAACTCCGTAGTGTTGGCCAATGGTTGTGGTTTGGGCGCGGCGTACAGGTTTGTGGCACGCCTATTTGTTTTACGTCCGGCCTTTGTTGCTCCCAGATCACTCTGTGGTGGCGGTGTGTAAAGCTGGTACGCTGAGCTACAGACGGCTACTTGCGACACCCGGCGATGTATCTAGCTGTAGATGTAGCGTCGCGTAGCGCACCTTGTGGCGGCGTGTATAGAGGGTGCGGTTCCCGTTGGTAACCGTTCGGCCGTGCTCGTGCACGTGAAGTTGCCGTTGGTATCCATCCTGTTGTGGCGGCGTGTAAAGGTACCATAACAGTTCACAGCAGCCAAGATGTCTGGGATGATAAGTAGACATGACTATTCCCATTGTTTGCCAATCTATAGTGGCAGGAGATACCTCATTTCAATATAGTGCATGGTGAGCGTGCACCCTTACAACCCTGTCAGAAGTGCACGGATGAGGAGGTGTGTCCGTCACGTGCACAGCTGAGGGACAGGTTAAAATGGACTGAGACACAAGAGCTTGCTCTTTTTCTACTTGGAACCACCATGGAAGGACATTGACATCTGGCATAAGTATCATTCCAATATCTCTGTCTATATCTCTTCTATATCTCCCTGTATATCTCTCTGTATATCTCTCTCTATATCTCTTTCTATATCTCTCTCTATAGGGATAGATAGATCACTAATAGAGTGTGCATGTATATTTAGGTAACATGGGCATTAGTAACTGTGGGTATTTTACATCATTGTAACAGTATTGATTGTGTATTAGTTTTTGTGCTATCTAGAATATATATATTATTGTTGTAGACTTTTGGGTGTGTTTAATAAATATTAATTTATTAGAACAGACTTGTTTCCATTAAGTCATCGGTATTTACATATATATATATAGTTAATCAGCATAGGAACAGAAAGTGGTAAGGAAGGGAAGATTCTGGATATCGGTGATTGTAGTCACAACTGACAACAACAACCGATAAACAGAACCAGCCCTACAACACCCTCATCACTACGAAATAAAAGAAAAGTTCTCAGAATGCATCCAGGAACCTGACCTCATTCCCACCCCCTACGGCGACGGCTTAGGGAGGACAGTGTTTCACACATCAAAGGACGACAACAAGGTCGCCTTATCCATAGAAGACAAGGAGTTTCTTAAAATGATGGACACTGGATTCTTCAAAAATGAATCTGGCCGCTGGGTTGCTCCCTTACCCTTCAAGACTACAAGGACCAAGCTTCCTGGCAATCGAGAACAGGCCTTCTCTAGGTTCATCTCATTGCATAAAGCATTAAAGAACAAGCCCGAAATGAAGGAACATTTCATAGCCTTTATGGACAAAATATTTTGCAATGACCACGCAGAGCCAGCTCCACCATTGCAAGCTGATGACGAATGCTGGTATCTACCTTCCTTTGGAGTATATCATCCAAGAAAGCCGAAACAAATCAGAGTGGTGTTTGATTCAAGCGCCAAACACGACGGTGTATCCCTGAATGACGTTCTCCTCACTGGTCCCAACCTGACTATTAACCTAGTGGGAGTGCTCATGAGATTCAGGAAGGAACCGGTCGCCATTACCGCTGACATCGAACAAATGTTCCATTGTTTCATCGTACAACAAGACCACAGAAATTATCTCCGTTTCCTATGGTACCGAGACAACGACACCAACAAGGAAATGGTCGAATACCGCATGAAGGTGCATCTGTTCGGAAACAGTCCTTCTCCCGCAGTCGATACGTTCGGCCTACGTAGGACTGCTTCCGATGGCGAAGCAGAGTTCGGGAAGGATGCCCAACAGTTCGTTGAAAAAGACATCTATGTGGACGACGGACTTAAATCCCTGCCCACAACGGAAGAAGCCATAGATCTGCTTGAACAGACACAAGGTATGCTGTCTAAAGCTCATTTAAGGTTGCATAAAATTGCCTCCAATAGTGCTGTCGTCATGAAGGCCTTTCACCCTAATGATCATGCCACAGAATTCAGGGACTTGAACCTAGGCTCAGACAATCCACCAATACAAAGAAGTCTGGGCCTGAGGTGGAACTTGTTAAAGGACTCCTTCAGCTTTCAGGTTAATGGTGCTGAAAAACCATTTACTAAGCGTGGGGTTCTGTCGGTGGTGAACAGTCTATATGATCTACTTGGATTTGTCGCACCCCTGACTATACAAGGCAAGCTTCTGCTGAGACAACTCTCAGAATCCATTAAGGACTGGGATGTACTACTCCCTGCGGACAAACAATTAAGGTGGAAGTCGTGGAGAGAATCTCTTTGTGCCTTGGATAAGGTCGACATACCACGTTGTTACTCCCCGACATCCCTTTCTACGAGTTGTAGGAAAGAGATTCATGTATTTGCTGATGCCTCCACTGAAGCTATTGCAGCTGTTGCTTATTTGAAGGTTATGGACTCTAATGATGAAGCCCATGTTGGATTTCTGTTTGGGAAGGCCAAACTAGCACCTAAACCCGAGCACACCATACCCAGACTCGAGCTCTGTGGGGCTGTACTAGCCGTAGAAATTGCAGACTTCATACAAAGCGAACTGGCTATTCACGTGGACGACACAAGATTCTACACAGACAGTAAGGTAGTTCTGGGCTACATATACAACCAGACGAAACGCTTTTATGTCTACGTCAGTAACCGCGTTGAAAGGATAAGGAGATCCTCTAAACTGCAGCAATGGCAGCACATTCCATCCCATCTGAACCCTGCGGACCTTGCTACCAGACCAATGTCTGTTGGTGCTTTCGCAAACTCTTCTTGGTTAACTGGACCAACGTTCCTTCACAACAAGTGCGAAGAAACCGCTGTTGAAGACAACTTCAGTATTCAGGATCCAGATGTCGACCCAGAGATTCGTCCTGATGTCAACACCTTCATCACCAAATCCAAGGAGAAGGTTGGCTTCGACTGTGGGCGATTTGAGTGGTTCTCAAGATGGACGAGGTTGGTTCGCGCCATTGCAAGGTTAGTCCACATCGTACAATGCTATCGCAATAAGGATAGCTGATTGCCGTGGTTGGCACATCTGCCATAAGCCTTCTCTTGCAGAAGACATTGCTTCATGTGAACTGTTTGTGATACGCAATGTGCAGCAGAATATCCGTCCAACCAAAGTAACTCTTCCTAGTAACTTAGCCTTTGGATTACAATTGGGTTGGAGACAGTTTGGCTTAGCGCGGCTGACCGCGGTTTTTTTCGCGGCCGCACCTGCCGCAAGTGCAAAACCGCACTTGCCGCACCTGCCGCAAGTCCCCCTATACTTTCTATGGGGATTACCGCAACCGCGCCGCAAGTGCATCGGTTATGCGGCAATTGCGGCAGATGCGTTTTTTTCACCGCATCTGCCGCAAATTTCAAAAAACGCTAATGTGAAAGGGCCCTTAGAGATGCTGATGGCACAGCCGCAGAGAGAACAATGACAAGGCCACAGGTAAAGCTGCTGTATGAACAAGACTGCTGGAATTCCTGAACCTGCTTTCCCTGGGAAAACTTGGTGGGTGTGTCAGGGTCTTACAAATGCTGTGTGCAATAGCCTTTCAGTTTTAACATGAATGTTTTCATCAGGGATTTTCACGCATGAAAAAAATTTGCAAACCTTCTCCTACCAATTGCAATGCTAGAAACAGCTTACACAACGATGGCATCCATGATGTTCATAGACCTACAGTGCTACAAGTAGTATTCAACCCCCTGCAGATTTAGGTGGTTTGATAAGATGCAAATAAGTTAGAGCCTTCAAAATGCAAACGAGAGTAGGATTTATTAACAGAAGCATAAATCCTACAAACCAAAAAGTTATGTTGCTCAGTTGAATTTTAATAAATTTTAAACATAAAAGTGTCGGTCAATTATTATTCAACCCCTCAAACCACCAGCATTCTGTTTGGTCCCCCTAAAGTATTAAGAAGTAGTTCAGGCACAAAGAACAATGAGCTTCACATGTGTGGATTAATTATCTCTTTTGCCAGCCTTTTCTTACTATTTAAGACCCTCCCCAAACTTGTGAACAGCACTCATACATGGTCAACATGGGAAAGACAAAGGAGCATTCCAAGGCCATCAGAGACAAGATCGTGGAGGGTCACAAGGCTGGCAAGGGGTACAAAACCCTTTCCAAGGAGTTGGGCCTACCTGTCTCCACTGTTGGGAGCATCATCCGGAAGTGGAAGGCTTATGGAACTACTGTTAGCCTTCCACGGCCTGGACAGCCTTGAAAGTTTCCTCCCATACCGAGGCTAGGCTTGTCCGAAGAGTCAAGGCTAATCCAAGGACAACAAGGAAGGAGCTCCGGGAAGATCTCATGGCAGTGGGGACATTGGTTTCAGTCAATACCATAAGTAACGTACTCCACCGCAATGCTCTCTGTTCCAGACGAGCCCGTAAGGTACCTTTACTTTCAAAGCGTCATGTCAAGGCTCGTCTACAGTTTGCTCATGATCACTTGGAGGACTCTGAGACAGACTGGTTCAAGGTTCTATGGTCTGATGAGACCAAGATCGAGATCTTTGGTGCCAACCACACACGTGACGTTTGGAAACTGGATGGCACTGCATACAACCCCAAGAATACCATCCCTACAGTCAAGCATGGTGGTGGCAGCATCATGCTGTGGGGCTGTTTCTCAGCCAAGGGGCCTGGCCATCTGGTCTTTATCCATGGGAAGATGGATAGCACGGCCTACCTGGAGATTTTGGCCAAGAACCTCCGCTCCTCCATCAAGGATCTTAAGATGGGTCGTAATTTCATCTTCCAACAAGACAACGACCCAAAGCACACAGCCAAGAAAACCAAGGCATGGTTCAAGAGGGAAAAAAATCAAGGTGATGGAGTGGCCTAGTCAGTCTCCTGACCTTAACCCAATTGAAAACTTGTGGAAGGAGCTCAAGATTAAAGTCCACATGAGAAACCCAAAGAACCTAGATAACTTGGAGAAGATCTGCATGGAGGAGTGGGCCAAGATAACTCCAGAGACCTGTGCCGGCCTGATCAGGTCTTATAAAAGACGATTATTAGCTGTAATTGCAAACAAGGGTTATTCCACAAAATATTAAACCTAGGGGTTGAATAATAATTGACCGACACTTTTATGTTTAAAGTTTATTAAAATTCAACTGAGCAACATAACTTTTTGGTTTGTAAGATTTATGCTTCTGTTAATAAATCCTACTCTCGTTTGCAGTTTGAAGGCTCTAACTTATTTGCATCTTATCAAACCACCTAAATCTGCAGGGGGTTGAATACTACTTGTAGGCACTGTATATACTTGCATGGATGAATTTGATCCAAGACTTGAATTACATTTTTCAAATCAATATTTTTTTCCTGTCAATTCTTTGCTGATACACGATCTACAAAAACACACAGATATGTAAACAATCCAACAGACTATAATATTATGTTTTCTATACGTAAAGAACACTATTAGGTAGCAGTGACTCTCTGGCACCATCAACATTGCTTATCTTCCAGGCAGCATAGAAGATAGATATAATAGATGATTTTTGCAAAACAATCCATCATCTAGGAGGCATACAGGTATGGCTAAATTCAGCTCTATGCTACCTGTATGCTCATATTAATAACTAAAAAAAAGCAATAGGGTGACAAATTCCCTTTACAGACAGAACTGTACTTTCCACAGGTATAAATCAATAGTACAGGCAATTATTAGAAACTTTGTAATATATCTTGTGGCGCCCCTGCGTCCAGGAGGCCACAAAGGGAACTGCAGCCAGGCAGGTAGGACGACAGTTGAACACCAACACCCTCACAGCCCACACAACCCACGTACAGTAGAGGGCAGCACCCAACCCGGAGCCTAGGAACTCTAAGCAGGCGAGGGGTGGAGGGTTTAGAGCAGTGGGTGGGCTAACACGTAGTCAGGTGACAGACAGTAGAAATAGTGAAGGGGGAGGAGGAAGGAGTCAGTAGGCCGAGGTAGGCTGAGCAGTAAAGAAGGAATCACACGTCCTGGCAAAGTGGGGTGTAAGGAGCGCAGAATCTGAACAGAGCCAGTGTGAGCCGCAGAGAGAAAGCCTATCCGGAGCCAGCACCCCAGGAGTGTGAGGGAAGAGAGGGACGGTGATACCCGGGCCCTAGAATTACAGCTGAGACGACCAGACTGCAGGCAGAGTAGCCCTCCTATGACACTGGAAGACACAGTAGAGAGAGCCTGGTAGAGCCTCACACAGGAGGACTGCTGGAGGCTAGGCTGAGTAGAGTGTCGGCTCTAGAGGGGACCGTAGTTTCACCTGGCATCCCCAGACAACCGATGGGGGACCACAGCTACACGTTAGGGTCCCTACCCCAAAGGACAGGCAGCTCAGTGACAACTAGGAGGACCCACAGGGGCCCGAGTCACCGCCATACTGTCCGGAGTCACACACAACCAAGTGAACACAGAGAGAATCAACAGCCTGGGAAGGACGCAGAGAAAGAGTGAGGGGTCACAGAGAGAGACCTGGCTGCAGGGAGTAAAGGGAACCCGAAGAGGGAGAGTGTGCCCGTGTACTAAGAACTGAACTGAGACCTGTAAACAACTGAGAATTGTACTGAACTGTAACCTGAATTTGAGAACTTGAGAAGTAAACACGGTGAACCCTGAACATGCCTCCCTTGCATCTCTCTGCCTGAATCCTACTCCTTCCATACAGGTTTTCAGCAGCCCTACAACTGGAGAGCCACAGCATGCAGGCTCCAATACCGAAGGAGGATTCCTGCAGCATCTGGACAGTAGGTGTATTCAGCACCAGGCCTGCACACTACACTATAGACTTTAACCATCGCTGCCCCGGGGAACACAGTTCTGCCCACAGGATCTATTCCATCTACGCTGCCATTACATCGTCCCCGGAGGTTCTGCAGCAGCAGCGGCCCCACTATTGGCCGCACACAGTGGGTGGCGTCACGACTGACAATTCCCCTGTAAATACCTCTTATTATTGCCAGGGCCCGGGACACGGTCCGTACCAGGACCAACCGTGACTTCCCCAGTAGCAGACCCGGTCCAGTACTGAATACCCCGTCCCAGTGGGCTCGACAACCTGGCGTCACAAACAGGATCTACCTGGTCCAAAAGAATTAGACCCCGTGTGCCTAAAGAAGCGTGTTCTGGACTTTCCCGCCAAAATCTGACCTTAATGGCGGCCATAGAAGCTTAACGTCATGTGCAGAGGAGGCGTTCCCAAACCCCCCATCGTGGACTGGCCCAGTCCAAGGCGCGAAGAAAAGGACCTGCCCTGGCTCCCCTTAACTCCCGGAGAGCCAGCCATCACTCTGAAAGAAGAGCCTCCGCCCCTAGACCCTCCTACCAATGAGAAGCTGGCGGGAGATCAACAGGAAATCGTCATCAGGAAGAGGCTGGATGAGCAACCGGAAACGAAGCAGTCGCCATTACGAGACACGAGGACGGAAGCGGAGGACGCCGAAGAGAGCACCGTAATCAGAAGACCACAAGTGATCCCGGAGGGCCCACGGAGCGAACCGGTGGAGGAACCCGGCCAGGGAGAGACCTTGTGTGACCAGAGCGAAATGGCAGAAGGCAGCAGAGAATGTCCCCACGTCCAAGACACCCGGCGGGGTGTGCTACGGCTGCTGCCCCAGCAGATGACCCATGTCCAAGAGCAACGTACCCGGATTCGAATTGATATTGACCACCAGCAAACCTGTCAGACTTTGTCCATACAACCCGGCTGGGATGATGATACCCGTGATCGCGTGGAGAGCGAGGATGGATGCCGCACCGCAATTCTGGTGGACCTGTCTATACCCCAAGCTGCACCGCGTCCTGCAATGCGAGAAGCTGACCCACTAGGAGCCTTACAGGAGGGATACCTGCCGTTACCGCAGCCCCTGATCCCAGCACCTGCGACAATAGAGGTGAGAGGGGAGCAGCTCCGCTGCTGGTGGGAGCGAGATGAGACAAATGATGACATGATGGGCTTCTTAGGTGATCCCGGCGGCCCTGTAGGCCCTGCAGAGGTGGTGACCAGAGATGAATACCTGAGAAGATGTAGCAGGAAATGGGAAAAGGAAGAACTAGAAAGGCTAGAAAAGAAGCAGGAAATGATCGCGGACACGCAATATTTAAAAACTGTTGCCAGACGAGATGTAAGCCTTAACAGATCCCAGAGGCACGAAGGCAGAATAGTTCAAATTAAACCTGCGGAGGTTTATGCCTTTGCTCGAGAGCCCGGAACAGACTGTGACATCTTTATTAACCGCCGTGATGTGGAATTGCACCTACCAGAGAAACACCCAGACAGGGAAGTGCAAGTTGGAGAGTGGGTCTCCTATATCATCGTACAAGGAGCAAGAGGCCCCTATGGCATAAGAGTAAATAGACTTTGTTTGACCTCAACAGAAGAAGACGACATCCCTGCCTTGGAAGATCCTGCTCCCGTACTTTACCCAGATCCAGTAGTACCACTGGACCCAATTGCTAACACGGGTCCTACAATCAATATAGAGACTGTTCCAGTGAAATCTACAGCTGATGCAGCTACTCAAACTCCAGAGAGTTACTTGTTAATCCAGGCGCTGCAAGACCTTGAGCTATTCCCAAGAAGGAGAGAACCACAGATACTCCCATGGAAGATCAAGCAAGAAGAAAAGAAGGAGTAAAGACCCGGGTTCTGCATCCTAAAGAAGAAGACTTGTAAGTGTGAATGAGGTGTAATCCTTACTGTCCCCATCCCATACCTGAGTGAATGTTAGTTCCCCTTGTTTGTCTTATATGTTTTATTGACATTTGCTACCACGAACAGTGAGCTGGTACAAACTTTGACTGTATATAGTTGAGCACCTTGCGTGCTCCCCTTTGGTTTTAAGACCAGTTTTTGCACATGCGAAGTAGTGCATGAGACTTTGAATCGTGAACTTTGAACTTTGAACTGTTTTTGAGAATTTTTGCACTTTTTGAAAGAAGAATGTTTTTATACTTTTTGCAAGAAAGTAATGTTTTATATGTGTTTTATAGCGAAAGTAAAGTAAAGTGAATGCGTTGTAGCATTAGACCCGGCAGAGGTCCAGAAGGGTAGGAATGTACATGTACCCATGCACGTGTATATAGTTAACTTAAAGTAACGTTTGAATAATCGTAACTCCCGGATGGGAAGAAACCAAGAATTTGTAATGTTTAATGTTGTATGAAAAATAAAATGTTTTCAGGGGGATCCATGACGGGCAGTGCGGGGACGCGCTAGTTTAACTCCGGGAGAGTGTGGCACCCCTGCGTCCAGGATGCCACAAAGGGAACTGCAGCCAGGCAGGTAGGACGACAGTTGAACACCAACACCCTCACAGCCCACACAACCCACATACAGTAGAGGGCAGCACCCAACCCGGAGCCTAGGAACTCTAAGCAGGCGAGGGGTGGAGGGTTTAGAGCAGTGGGTGGGCTAACACGTAGTCAGGTGACAGACATTAGAAATAGTGAAGGGCGAGGAGGAAATAGTCAGTAGGCCGAGGTAGGCTGAGCAGTAAAGAAGGAATCACACGTCCTGGCAAAGAGGGGTGTAAGGAGCGCAGAATCTGAACAGAGCCAGTGTGAGCCGCAGAGAGAAAGCCTATCCGGAGCCAGCACCCCAGGAGTGTGAGGGAAGAGAGGGACGATGATACCCGGGCCTTAGAATTACAGCCGAGACGACCAGACTGCAGGCGGAGTAGCCCTCCTATGACACTGGAAGACACAGTAGAGAGAGCCTGGTAGAGCCTCACACGGGAGGACTGCTGGAGTCTAGGCTGAGTAGAGTGTCGGCTCTAGAGGGGACCGTAGTTTCACCCGGCATCCCCAGACAACCGACAGGGGACCACAGCTACACGTTAGGGTCCCTACCCCAAAGGACAGGCAGCTCAGTGACAACCAGGAGGACCTACAGGGGCCCGAGTCACCACCATACTGTCCGGAGTCACACACAACCAAGTGAACACAGAGAGAGTCAACAGCCTGGGAAGGAGACAGAGACCGAGTGAGGGGTCACAGAAAGAGACCTGGCTGCAGGGAGTAAAGGGAACCCGGAGAGGGAGAGTGTGCCCATGTACTAAGAACTGAACTGAGACCTGTAACCAACTGAGAATTGTACTGAACTGTAACCTGAACTTGAGAATTTGAGAAGTAAACACGGTGAACCCTGAACATGCCTCCCTTGCATCTCTGCCTGAATCCTACTCCTTCCATACAGGTTTGCAGCAGCCCTACAACTGGAGAGCCCCAGCGTGCAGGCTCCAACACTGAAGGAGGATTGCTGCATAGACTTTAACCATCACTGCCCCGGGGAACACAGTTCTGCCCACGGGAACTATTCCATCTACGCTGCCATTACATCGTCCCCGGAGGTTCTGAAGCAGCGGCGGCCCCACTATTGGCCGCACACAGTGGGTGGCGTCACGACTGACAATTCCCCTGTAAATACCCCTTATTATTGCCAGGGCCCGGGACACGGTCCGGACCAGGACCACCCATGACTTCCCCAGTAGCAGACCCGGTCCGGTACTGAGTCCCCCATCCCAGTGGGCTCGACAATCTTATTAGAGACTAGACTTTCCTTATCAGACACTTCTTAAGGCCCAGTCACACATTACGACGCACCAGCGATCCCGATAACGATGTGCAGAGATCGCTGGTGCGTCGTTTTTGCACATCGCTGGTAAGATGTCAAACAGTTATTTTACCAGCGATGTGAAAAACGACGCACTAGCGATCCAGAATTATACCGAGATCATTGGGAATTGTCACTCCATAGCGTAGCATTGAGATCGTTGGTCATTATCTCTGTCAAACAAAACGATGTAGCGCTCCCAGTAGGAGCACAACAACGCAGGAACGACCCAGAGCAGTGTGTAACGATCAACAATCTCACAGCAGGGGCCAGATCGTTGGTGCGTGTCACACAGAACGACATTGCTAACGGGATCGCTGTTGCGTCAAAAAATCTGTGACGTTACAGTGATCTCGTTAGCGATCTCGTTATATGTGACAGGGCCTTTAGGCCACGTGCACACACTGAGTATTTGATGAGTTTTTTACCTCAAGATTTGTAGACAAAACCAGGAGTGGAACCATCAGAGGAAAAGTCTAATAGAATCACATCACCACTTCTGTATTTATCACCCACTCCTGATTTTGGCTACAAATCCTGAGGTAAAAAACTCATCAAATACTCAACGTGTGCACGTGGCCTTACTCTCCCTCTGCCTCTTGAACTTCCTTTCTATTGTGAAAATTGGCTTAACACCTTCACAACATATGACGTACCCCTGTCATAGTTTTTATGTGAAAGCCGAGATCCCACTACCAACAGCCTGGAGTGGTGCCTACACTGCCCTTGGCTTTTTAACCTCCTAAATGCTGCTATCAATAGCGATTGCAGCATTTTGGAGGCCTGGAGAGGAGTGTGCTCCTTTCTCAAGCGATCAGGACCCCACAACGTGATCGTTGCCACAGCAAACAAAGGTCATCATGATAACGTCATGATGACCGCTATGTTAGCCTGCCATGGCAAGCCTCTAAGACCAGGCTAGGAGCATGATGCAAGATGCTTCAGTCAGTGTTGGATTGTCAATGCAACCCTCTTCTCCCACTCTTGACACACTGATAGCAACACAGCAGATGAAATGCCAGCACAGGCTTCCAGTATCCGTTGTTTCAGAAGCTGCACATCTCGTATCTTCACAGCATAGACAATTGCCTTCAGATGAGTGATGAGGCAAACATTTTTGTGAATGGTGAAGTTAACAAACAAAACCACTGCTATCGGTCTGACACTAACACACAGTGGATAGATCCCTCCAAGACTGTTGAACACAAAAACTGATGGCATGGTGTGGAATATGGGGTACAAAGAGAGTGGGGTCATGCTTCATCAATGGATACCTCAATGCCACTGGATATCTGAATCATGTAGCAATTTCAGATATCCAGTGGCATTGAGGTTTCCATTGATGAAGAATGTTTGGCATTATTGTAGTGAGGAAGCCTGCTTAATTTATAGGGTGTGTGTCTCTAGAAGCAAGAGCTGGGGACAGTGAACTGAGCACTACAATGTACTGGGCAAAGCTGCAATTTTTATTCTGCAACATTCACTGTTTTTGACACTACAGCCATAATTAAAAATGTAGTAAATTAAACACTTCATGACCAAGGGCATATATGTACGCCCTTGGCCACTGCCCACCCTATCATGTAAACCACACTTTGAGCTTATTAATACCCTGCACATGTCAGTGGTTCTGATCATCTAACATGTGTAACTAACAGGACCGATCAGATGAGAGATCTGATTAGCACTGTTAACCTTTTAGATTGCACTGTCAATTACTGACAGCGCAACCTAAAGCACAACGGCAGAGATTGCATCGCAACATTGCAATAAAATGCAACTTGGGGCTAAAACAACGTTTAATGTAAAAAAAGAATATATTCTATTTCAACCATCCAATGGTATAAAATTCAGGGACACACCATCGGTGTCAATATGCTCACTGCACCTATAGATAAATTAATTGAGGGGTTTAGATTGTTAAATAGGGTCACTAGTGGTGGGGTCTGCTTTTTTGTAATGTTAGGGGCTCTGCCAATGTGGCATGGCTCCCCCAAACCATTCTAATCAAATCTGAACTCTATTATGGTTCTCCTTCACTTCTGAGCTTTAAATTGTGCCTTAAAAGTAGTTTTTGACCACATATTGAGTATCTGTGTACTCAAGAGAAATTGAACAACAAATGTTGTGATGCATTTACTCCTGTTACCCTTGTGAAAATACAAAATATGGGGCTAAAATAACATTTTTGTGGAAAAATTAGATTTTTTTCTATTTTCACAACTCAATATTATAATATTTTGTGAAGCAGCTGGTGATTCAAGATGCTCACCCTACATCGAGATAAATTCCTTTCAAGTCAAGCTTCCAAAATGGGGTTACTTGTGGATGGATGATTAACACTATTTAGGCACATCAGGGGCTCTCCAAATGAAATATGGCATCCACAAACGATTCCAGGTAATTTTGCATTCCAAAAGACAAATAGCACTCCTCCCCTTTTTAGCCCTGACTTTGGCTCAAACAGTAATTTTCCACCAAATATTGGGTATGGCCCTGCCATATGCCCGTTTTCTTATGCTACCCTTGTGAAAATTAAAACTTGGATGCAAAAGCAACATGTTTGTATTAAAAATTTATATTTTCATTTTTACAGCTCAATGTTATAAAATCCTGTAAACGTCTTGGGATTCAAGATGCTTACCACACATCTAGATAAATTCATTGAGGGGCTTTAATTTCCAAAATAAGGTCATAAATGAGGGGTTTCCACTGTTTAGGCACATCACGGGATCTCCAAATTTGTGATGCCGTGCACCCAAACAGTAGTATTCCACCACATATGAGGTATAGAGAATTTTCAAAACAAATTGTATAGTCCATTTTCTCCTGCTACCCTTGTAAAAATTAAACTTTTGGGGAAAAGCAACATGTTTGTGGAGAAAAATGTATTTTTTCACTTTTATGTCTCAATGTGATAACATTCTGTGAAGCACCTGTTTGTTCAAGGTTTTCACCATACATCTATATTAATTCCTTGAGGAGTCTAGTTTAAAAATAAGGTCACTTGTGGGGGATGTCCACTCTTTAGGCACATCAAGTCCTCTCCAAACGAGACATGGTGTCTTGTAATGATTCCAGCTAATTTTGCATTTTAAAAGTGAAACGGTGCTCATAGAATCATAGAATGCTAGAGTTCGAAGGGACCTCCTGGGTCATCTGGTTTCATCCTGCTCACGGCAGGATTCACTAAATCAACCCAAACAGATGTTTGTCCAGTCTCTGAAGACATCTATGGAAGGGGACCTCACCACCTCTCATGGCAGCCTATTCCACTCATTGATCATCCTCACTGTCAAAAAGTTTATATTATCTAATCTGTGTCTCCTCCCATTCAGTTTTCTTCCGGAAATGAGAATAATGCTTATCCCTCTACAGTGTGAAAGTCCTTGAGATATCTGTAGACCTCTATTAAGTCTCCTTTCAGTCTTCTCTTTTTCAAACCATACATTTCCAAATCCTGTAACTGTTCCTCATGGGACGTGGTTTGCAGATCGGTCACCATTCTAGTCACTCTTCTATGAACTTGCTCCAGTTTGTTGATGTCTTTTTCAACTGGATATGCAGCCATTTATGACCACTCTTTGGGTCTGATTTCTAAGCCAGTTATGGATTCACCTAACAGTTGCCTTATCCATTCCACACTTGGTCATTTTTTCATCAAGGATGGTATGAGACACTTTATCAAATACTTTGCTGAAGTCAATATATACTATACTGTATCTGCTGCATTTCCCTGATCCACCCATTCAGTAATTCTGTCATAGAAGAAAATTAAGTTAGTATGAAATGACTTATTTGTTACAAACCCATGCTGGCTCTGGTTAATCATTTCATTTTCATCCAGGTACTAGCATACATCTTGTTTAATAATTTGTTCAAAGTTTTTTTTTTAACATAGAAGTCAGGCACACAGGTCTCTCTTGCTGAGAGGAAATGCACTGCAGGTGTCAAATGATACAGCTCAATATCCTCTATGTGGAGGGGAGATGACAAAAATTAATAGCAGGGAAGGAACAGACAGAGGCAGACAGAACAAATGTGCAGAGCTCTGTAACAACTGTTTTACCTCACATCAGAGGTTGAGTTCAGATCAATACAGCTTAGCTTTGCTGTATAATGTCCTCCATGTTGCTGATGCTAGTCTCGGTGAGCTGAAAAAATGAATGATCAAAAGAAATTCCTCTCTCTATGCTGTGCTGTCTGTGGAAGAAATCACTGGAGCTTGTCTCCCTTCCCCCCAGCTATCAGATGATTGCAAGTTAAAGATAGAGAATGTAGAGGGTAAAATTTGTGAGAATGATATATGTTACATAATGGCCAGAAATAGTATATACAAATAGGACACCTTATACTGAATAGTTATTTTAAAGTACAATTACACTTTAAGAAAATAATTATATTAAAAGATTAAGAATGCTATTTAAAATGAAAATTAACAATACTTTCTCTCCCTAAATCCAGGACTCCCTTAGAGGTCCTTAAGGCTGCTTTCACACTGGCGGTTTTGAAAAAATGCGGCAGATCCGGTAAACAAAACGCATCTGCCGCATTTTTAGCCTAACGGCTGCACTTGCAGCACGCTTGCCGCAAGCCCCATGCATTGTCTATGGGGCTTGCGGTATGTGTGTGACAGACGCGGCAAGTGCGGTTTTGGCAGTTGCGGCAGATGCGGGCGGAAAAAAAACGCGGTCAGCGATGGTTTCTTTCATGGACGCATCTGCCGCAACTGCTGAAACCGCACTTGCTGTGTCTGCCGCACACTTACCGCAAGCCCCATAGACAATGCATGGGGCTTGCTGCAAGTGCTGCTGTTAGGCGGCACTTGCGGCAGATGCGTTTTTTTGTCTGGATCCTCCAGATTTGGGCAAAACCACCAGTGTGAAAGCACCCTAACAGGTGTCTACTAGTTTCTAATTCCTGATCCCAAATATGTTGATGTGTCAGTCTGAGATGAAAGAACTCTACTGATGCTTTTCCTGACATTGCGGCTATGTCTAGACTAAATCATAGTCTAGACATAGGGGATAGGGTAATTGTGGAAATAAAAGCTGTATGGGGGGATTCTTACAGGTAAACAATGATTAGTTTGCTTTATTGATGTTTAATTTGTATAGTCCCTAATGGGTTTCACTTTCAATATATGCTAACTAACTTTGAAATAATATTGTTCTAATATATGTATCTAAAATATGATATGCAAATTACCTCTTTAAAGAGAACTTGAACTCTAGCTCTACCTACCTAAAAGTCAATATTGACCTTTGGCACCTTGCCAAATTATATCTCATACTTTGCACAGACCAGGGGCAAACACTCCGAAATACAGTGTCTGCAAATTGAGAATATGATTTGGCTTACATCCTTGGTCATATGATAAGGCTTGTTAAAGGGTTAATGTTGACTTTTCTACTACCAATAGGTGACGCTAGAGTTCAGGTCATCTTTAAAGAGGCAATTTGTATAATAAATTTCCCTGAGGGGCATGCAAGGTGTTTAAGTCTCCTCATATATTGACATGCCAGACCTGACATACTGTATCTAAAATATGAAAAATTGAAAGTGTAGGTATAAACAGGAGTAAAGAGACCGCATGGACAGCACTGAAACCAATGTGATACTTTTTGACTGTTGAGTTTTTCACACCAAATATTCACATGAACAAAATTGCAGCATGCATTATTATCTTCTATAGTTTTGGATGAGATTCCACCAATGCAAAAAAAAAAATCAGATTTTATATACTGTAGATCAACCATAAAGTATTAGCATTCATTTTTTTTTATACGATCGTGTGATCGAGTGAACTTATCCTTAGAGTGAAGCATTCTTAAAAAGCATTGCACATTTTTGCTATGACCGGATTGTAAGCCTTGTGGGGAAAACAAAAAAAGCATCTCAGACAAACAGAATGTCAAAATGCCTTAGTCTAAAGTAAATCTAATATAATATTTCTAAAATCAAAGACAGAACTGATTGATTATTACTCCAATAATATACTCTAACGTCAACTGACAGGTTAAGATGCTATAGGGCCTAGAAATTGGAGCAAACATAGGCCTATGGCTTAAAAATCATCTTAATGTGAATGTGGAACTATTGCAGCCTGCAGCAAGTTTTGTGCATCTAGATACATTGAAGTATCCTAGAAAAAGAAGCCTAATAAAACCCAAATACTGTATATTTGATTTAGATCGGATTTAAATGTATATATTACATTATAAAATCTATACATTATAAGAATTATTTTCTTCTCTATTATTAATGTACTGTATAACCTCTTTCCAATAAATATTATAACACATTTGTTCACAGTCACAACACTTTACATGTATGGGAAGCATATTGTACTGAGCTTTTATAAGCTCCTAATATTGTAGCTTCAGATGATATTAAGCTCCTAATATATATTATATATTACCGGTATTTACAGTATATATAATATATAGTATATATTGATGCTAGTTGAAAAAACACACACTAACAACATAGCACCTTATAGCAGTGCATACAGTCTCCTTTGGAATCTTTGGCTATACAGCCTATGTACATTGCCATAAGTTCCTTTGGACTCTATATGTGCTCTTTGAGAGTATCTATCCAACAAGCAATGCTTTGTTATACCTCAATATCTTGAGTCTGATACAGCACGCCAAGTTTTTGGGGGTTTTTTATTACTAGACTCCATATGGCATACATATGGTAGGTTTTGCAGTCATCTTAGGCAACTCTATAGAAGTCCTAGTGCATATTCATACTAATCAGATCCATAATGAGTTGTGAGCATGGCAGACCAACGTGCATGGAGCATATACAGCCTCTGTGCTGCATTGTGTTTTCGAACCATGCATTGTCAACTGATATCTCCTGTCATATTAACTCATCTAGGTAAAATTTGCTCTACCTCATGTGACATCCAATTGTATAAGAAAATAAAATGATAGTATGCTTAAGCAGACAGGAAGAAACCTCTGTAATTAAAATTGAAGAAATAGGCAAATAAAAAAGTGTGCTTAAAGCGGTTGTAATATCTAAAATAACAAGGCTGCAGTCACTCTACAGTATATGTCTGCAGACTTGTAAATCCTCACATCACCCACACTGAGTGCTGTGAGGGTTCTCCGGTGTCAGAGCCTTGAAGGGCGGTTACATGGCCGCAAATATGCAATATGCTGCCAGAATCCGACTCGATGGGCACAGCCTTGATCAATGCAAGCATATTGAGTGAGGCTGCGCTTATACAGTGACTGCAGATTTGTCATTTTAGAAAGGACAAGCCCTTTAATTACTCCTTTGTACGGTTCACACATTCAAATTAGCCATCTAAATAAAGCTAAATATTGTATGTTAACAGTGGGGGCCCCCATAGCTTTCCATTATTTTCCTGTAAGCTGTATTGTATTAATGAATGTCTTAGAATTTGTCTAAGAATGTAGCTATATCATCTTTAATAATATTTTATCTTTATGTGGAATACATAGTTCAAAGCAGTACTAAGACATAAATAACTGATGACGTTAAATAGTTATCACCTGTCACAGGTCTTATCAGCACGGATTACCCCTTAATCAAGAAGGAAGGTTTGTAAGTGAGTCTCACACACCTTTAAGACTGTCCTATATAACCCCTTGCTGCTATCATAATCCTTACCTCTGACTTCAGTGATAGTACATAATCCAGTCTATTTCTAACTCTGGATATAGACAGCACATAAAATGTTAGCATTTGTTACTTGAATTGCCTATGAGAGTGGTCATCAAAAGGAAAATGACCATTAATGGATTATCATAATTGAGGAAATCATCATATTTTATTAAATTAATAAAATGTAATTATACTGTAATGTGTACTGGCCCCCGTAGAGAAATTTCAAGGGAAATTGCACATGGAAAATCTGCAATTTATCCTCTGCTTGCGAGCATGACCCAAGAATTGTACATATGGGTACTGATGCCAAGGAAGATAAATGATTTTTGCAATCTCGTTCCTAGTTACAGTTAATTCCGGAAATATTTGGACAGTGACACAAGTTCGTTTTTTTAGCTGTTTACTAAAACATATTCAAGATACAGTCATATAATCATTATGGGCTTCAAGTGCATACTCTCAGCTTTAATTTAAGGGTAGCCACATCCTAATTGGAGTAAGAGTTTAGGAATTACAGCTCTTTAATATGTAGCTGCATCTTGTTTCAAGAGACGAAACATAATTGAACAATTATCTCAGACGTTTTTCAATGGGCTGCATGGCCTGTTCCCTTGTTAATCTATCATATACAGTTCGGGCCAGAAATATTTGGACAGTGACACAAGTTTTGTTATTTTAGCTGTTTACAAAAACATGTTCAGAAATACAATTATATATATAATATGGGCTGAAAGTGCACACTCCCAGCTGCAATATGAGAGTTACCACATCCAAATCGGAGAAAGGGTTTAGGAATCATAGCTCTGTAATGCATAGCCTCCTCTTTTTCAAGGGACCAAAAGTAATTGGACAATGGACTCTAAGGGCTGCAATTAACTCTGAAGGCGTCTCCCTCGTTAACCTGTAATCAATGAAGTAGTTAAAAGGTCAGGGGTGTATTCCAGGTGTGTGGTTTTGCATTTGGAAGCTGTTGCTGTGACCAGACAACATGCGGTCAAAGGAACTCTCAATTGAGGTGAAGCAGAACATCCTGAGGCTGAAAAAAAAGGAAAAATCCATCAGAGAGATAGCAGACATGCTTGGAGTAGCAAAATCAACAGTTGGGTACATTCTGAGAAAAAAGGAATTGACTGGTGAGCTTGGGAACTCTAAAAGGCCTGGGCGTCCACGGATGACAACAGTGGTGGATGATCGCCACATACTTTATTTGGTGAAGATCTATCCCTAGATCTCTACCCCATTGAGCATGAATTTCATATGCTTAAGACAAAACTTCAGGCAGAAAGACCTACACCACAAGCAACACCTGAAGTCAGCAGCGGCAAAGGCCTGGCAAAGTCTCACAAAGGAGGAAACCCAACATTTGGTAATGTCCATGTCTTAAAGATTTCAGACAGGCAACATTTTTTTTATGGTAAAGTTAATTTGTCCAGTTACTTTTGAGCCCTTAAAATGAGGAGGCTTTCTAGAGAAATGGTTGTAATTCCTAAACATTTCACAGTATATTTTTTGTTCAGCCCTCTTACTTAAACATGAAAGCATACACTTCAATTGCATCTCAGTTTTAACATTTTAAATAAAAATTAGTGGTACGCAGAGCCAAAATCATGAACACTCGGTCACTATCCATATATTTCTGGACCTAACTGAATTTATTATCCATAGTTTAAGAATCCCTAATGCTTCTAGACATTCTGTACAAGCGCCAATTTTGCAAAGTTATGTTTATGAGTATGGTTTCATTAAATTACTTTATCTAGAATTTAATCTTATTACTGAGGTATTGTATCCGCAATGTCAGTGTGTACTAAGTTAACTGGTACCACCCTTGTTATCCATGTCTATTAGGTCAATATAAAGGTGACTCGATATGTGTGAGCAGAGTAGTGATCAGCTGTCTGCTCCATGTTTAGCTGGTTGGTAAAGTAAGGATTCACTCCTGTCCTGCAAACTCTGAGTGCGAGTGACAGTTTTATCTTCAGCAAAGCATTCCATCATCCTACAACATCCATTGCATGAACTGAATTCCAGACGGTAATTAATCACAAAAAGAGATGTTACAACATAAGTTTGACAGTTCAGCATATGTAGTGTGGTGTAAATGTGTAATTTAGTTAGTACTCCTTAGGTATTCGGAGCTATTCTATTTAATTTGGCTAACTACAGATAAGATCATTAAAAGTTTTAAAGGTTTGGATTTTAATCGCACAAGGAAGAAAATGAAGAAATCATTCAAAATACTTATGGTACTTATAATATGGGGTTTTCCAGGATATTTTATACACATCCTCTGTATATGAAAATGAAGTCATCTTATGCCCTTCCACTCCAGCACGATGACTGCCATCGTAGGTTTGTGCTGATTGATTGCAGTGGTGACATCACAAATACAGGATATGACAACTGCAGCTATTCATTTGGCTCAGAGGGTTTGTGATCATTGTGGCTACAGAGATGGCATTACAACTACAGCATGTGGCTAGAAATAACTGAACCAGACTTTAAAGCTTGGTGTTTATACTGGAAACAGAATTTAGAAAAATTATCAGTGGTGGTGTTTGGATTTCTCGTGCTTTAAGCTGCTTTCTCATCAGCGATTTTCACCATTCGTGGCAGATCTGGCAGTTTTGCCACATCTGCCACGTAACGGATCACTTGTGTCAAGCCTGCCGTTCAGCCCAATTCATTCCCTATGGGACTTGTGGTCATGTGCGGCACTTGTGGTTTTGCTGGATTCGGCAAATCAGGCACTTGCGGCAATGGAAAAACAAAATGCTGCTAGCGTTTGCATGGATCCGCTCATCTCTAATAATCCGATTGATAGCATGCCAAGACTTTCTGCTCATAGCACTCAAATTCTATTGCAAATAAAACAAGATGATTTGAAAGTTTCCTTTTTATATTTTCCTAATTTGCATTTTATTAAAGGGAACCTGTCACCTAGAGTTAACCCCCCAGCCTATCAATACCTGTCACTGCATCTTCCTATTAGTATTCTAGCTATCCCTCTCTCTCCTAAATCAGTCTAGGGAAAGTGTAATAATTTGTTTTTTGCACTTACTATAATGAGACTGTGACTCCTCTTAATAGCTGCACTGGGCGTACTCTCTGGGTCATTTTTGCCGCCTCCCCATCTCTTTTTCACGCCCCTATGGACATGAAACTGCATTTTGATGAGCATGCCTCGGAGCAATGGGAGGACAAATCACGTCATGCCTGGCACTGCTGACATTGATAGTAACGACAGACCTCAAGCGGCGCATTGCGCATACGCAAGGTGTACATTGCTACATCGTCAAACGTGACCTGCTGCTCCTCGGTGTCCATGACGCTGTAGGTGGTACACCTCGCATTTGACGCTGTAGTAATGTACACCTCGCGCATACGCAAAGCGCCACTTGAGGTCTGTCGATACACCCAAAGGGTGTATCAATGTCATCAGTGCCAGAAATGACACGATTTGTGTCATACCAGCAAGTCATCCCATGGCTTCAAGGCAGGCTCATCAAAATGCAGTTTCACACCCATAGGAGTGTGAAAAAGAGCGGGGGAGGTGGTGAAAATGACACAGAGAAG
>JARQOC010000002.1:175709440-175719793 GCA_033576535.1 Allobates femoralis
ATATAATTCCACACCAAACATAAAAAAGGGGGTGAACAAAAGTATTGGCACTATTAGAAAAATCATGTGATGCTTGCCTGTGGCACCGAACAGGTGTTGGCAATAACTAAATCACACTAGCAGCCAGTTGACATGGATTAAAGTTGACTCAACCTCTGTCCTGTGTCCTTGTGTGTACCACATTGAGCATGGAGAAAAGAAAGAAGACCAAAGAACTTTCTGAGGACTTGAGAAACCAAATTGTGAGGAAGAATGAACAATCTCAAGGCTACAAGTCCATCTCCAAAGACCTGAATGTTCCTGTGTCTACCGTGCGCTTGTCATCAAGAAGTTTAAAGCCCATGGCACTGTGGCTAACCTCCCTAGATGTGGATGGAAAAGAAAAATTGACGAGAGATTTCAATGCAAGATTGTGCGGATGGTGGATAAAGAACCTTGATTAACATCCAAACAAGTTCAAGCTGCCCTGCAGTCCGAGGGTACAACAGTGTCAACCCGTACTATTCATCGGTGTCTGAATGAAAATGGACTTTATGGTAGGATACCCAGGAAGACCCCACTTCTTACCCCGAGACATAAAAAAGCCAGGCTGGAGTTTGCCAAAACTTACCTGAGAAAGCCTAAAACGTTTTGAAAGAATGTTCTGTGGTCAGATGAGACAAAAGTAAAACTTTTTGGGCAAAGGCATCAATATAGAGTTTATAGGAGAAAAAAAGAGGCAGTCAAAGAAAAGAACATGGTCCCTACAGTCAAACATAGCGGAGGTTCCCTGAAATTTTGGGGTTGCTTTGCTGCCTCTGGCACTGGACTGCTTGACCCTGTGCATGGCATTATGAAGTCTGAAGACTACCAACAAATTTTGCAGCATAATGTAGGGCCCAGTGTGAGAAAGCTGGGTCTCCCTCAGAGGTCATGGGTCTTCCAGCAGGTCAATGACCCAAAACACACTTCAAAAAGCACTAGAAAATGGTTTGAGAGAAAGCACTGGATACTAAGGTGGCCAGCAATGAGTCCAGACCTGAATCCCATAGAACACCTGTGGAGAGATCTAAAAATGGCAGTTTGGGAAGGCACCCTTCAAATATCAGGGACCTGGAGCAGTTTGCCAAAGAAGAATGGTCTAAAATTCCAGCAGAGCATTGTAAGAAACTCATTGATGGTTACCAGAAGCGGTTGATCGCAGTTATTTTGGCTAAAGATTGTGTAACCAAGTATTAGACTGAGGGTGCCAATACTTTTGTCCGGCCCATTTTTGGAGTTTTGTGTGAAATGATCAATGTTTTGCTTTTTGCTTCATTCTCTTTTGTGTTTTTTCATTGAAGACAAATTAAATGTAGATAATAATACCAAAGAATTTGTGATTGCAATCATTTTCAGGAAGAAACTGAGTATTATCTGACAGAGTTGCAGGGGTGTAAGTACTTTTGGCTACAACTGTAAGTTGTATATTTGATGTGTAAGCTAAGCTTCCTATATACCCTCTAAACAAATCAACATGGTTACATTATCCTGAAGGCGTTCTTCCAGCCTTTATCTCACAGGGATACATTATATACTGTGTGAGAAAGAAGGTATAGAACAGCATAAAAGAATACACTATTCCATGCAATGGTATCCCGTAAAAGACGTAAATGTTTATGTGCTCCTCATATTTTGAAGGGATTACTCTAATCCATAAAAAAACAGATCAGAATAATACATGCTCTGATTTCTTTTTTAGAATACACAATACAAGTACACCACACATTTACAAATACACACATGTATAGATATTTGGCACTTATTGTTCTTTAACTCATTAACGCATTTGTATCCAGATAAAACAATTGAATGAACAAACGCTTTATGAGTATGTGATATTTTGTAATCTGTTCAGTCATACACATGTACATGTCCTCTCAGATCTTTTTTAATCTTTGAGAAATTGGCAAAACTTTAAACAGGCGAAATAACAAATTACTAGAGAAAGTCTTTTTTCCTACGCATCAATGGGATTTTCAATGAAGCCAACATGAAGGTATGACCTTTTGTGTGATACACCAATCAAGCTGAATTAAAAACAAAGTATTTTTTTATTACAATTTCATCATGTGACAAGCAGATGTCTTCTGTGTGTGCAGAAAATTGCAAGTACAGTATATCTTTATGGCTGTGTTAACCATTTATAAACAAAGCTGAAATCGAAGTTACAAGATTGTCTCATCTGCAGTATATATATTTACATTTATATACCTATATTCAGTCATGGCTGAAAATTTTGTTATACACATTTATTTTCAGATAAGAAAAGGCAAATTGGGCATAATTTCACACAAAACCCCCAAAATGGTCCACACAAAGTTGTTGGCACCTTTCAAAAATTGTGGGTAAACAACTTTGTTTCAAGCATAAGATGCTCATTCTCATTCAAACTCACCTGTGGCATGTAACAGATATAGGCAATATAAAAATCACACCTGAAACCTGATAAAAAGTGGAGAAGTTGACTCAGTCTTTCCATTGCGTGTATGTTTGAGTCTCACTAATCATGGAGAACAAAGGAATATCAGCGAAACTCCCGGAAAACAAGAAACGGTGCACAATAGGGCTTACCTGTGGTGAGACAAATGATTCTAAATAAGTAACATGCTTACCTGAAATGGTTGTGATAAGTCACAACAACTGTCTGTACATATGATATCTTGTGATATCTTAAGACCACAGTCTGCAGCAGTCCCCCCGGGGGTAAAGATCCAGATTTTCAAGAAAAGAAATTGGGGATTAAAACCACAATATCGTTTGAAGTATTCAAATAAACTCAATAGCAAAGAATTAATTAAAAAAATCTTTGTGTGATTTATTTTTCTATGCATTTTGGGGTCTGTATGCCCCTTCTTCAGGAGCATCAAAAGATGTACATCACAGTCAACTACCAGAGAGGAAATGTATAGACTGGCATTGTATACAATCAATTAAGTGTGTGAAGATGACGTATTATCGCCTGACAGTGAGCACGTCCGTGCAGTAAAACAGCACACATTTTGTTTGCATACATAATAAACAGAAAAAACACGTATAGAGTTCATATGATCTTTAAAATATTTTCATATAAAAAGCACCATTAAAATTATAAATATAACAAAATATGCAGGGGTTCGACAAAATAATGGAAACACCTGGAAAAATCAACACAAGTTAGTTTAATATGGTGTAGGTCCACCTTTTGCGGCGATTACAGCCTCAATTCTCCGAGGAATGGATTCATACAAGGTGAATCATTGACCCGGCGGATCTCCACAAAATAGCACCCCAGATCATCACAGAACCTCCGCCATGTTTTACAGTTGGGAGAAGGCAGTCTGGATGGAATGCTTCTTTCGGCTGCCTCCAAACGTACACTCGGCCGGAGGTCGGAAAATGGGGTAAACGATGATTGGTCTGAGAATATCAGATGTTTCCACTGCTCGAGGGTCCAATTCTGGAGGTTTCTACACCACTCTAAATGCTTGGAAACATTTGTCATTGAGAGCATCGGTTTACTAATTGCAGCTCTTCCGTGGAATCCAGATTTGTGCAGCTCCTGATGAACAGTTTTTGTGGAAACTGGATTCTGTAGGTGTTCATTGAGCTCAGCAGTGATTTTCGGAGCCGTGGTCTTGCGATTCTCTCTCTCAATTCACTTTAGAGTCCGACGGTCTCTCTCAGTCAAATTTGACTTTTGGCCGGACCTGTGCTTTGCTGCGGACGTTTTTCCTTCTCTTTCAAAACCAGTCATTACTTTGGAGACAGTACCTCTTGACACACCAAGCATTCGGGCACTTTCTGTTACACTAGCGCCTGCCATACGAGCACCAACAATTTGGCCTTTTTGAAAATCCAACAGGTCTGCCATTGGTATCAGGTTCTCATCAATGTTCTTACAATTTGGCAAAACAAACAGTTAATTTACATACACATATCACTTAACACAAATAATCAACTACAAAACATTAACATATGTCACGGTTTGCATGTTCATAACATGTTCGAAAATTATGATGCCAAAACATTAGGTGTTTCCACTATTTTGTCCAACCCCTGTATATGTGTACTCAAAATCCATAAAACAAATCATTTCTTTTAAGCTCCTTGAAAAATATATTTGGATGTGGACTCAAGCCCTCAGGTCTACAAGTTTATAGAAGTACCAATGTTCCTACCGATCGTGCTATTTGATCTGACGGAACTTATAAAGTCAGCCATAGCTTAAAGAATTTTTATCGTCTGAATGATTTCTTATGAATGGGGAAGTATCAATCTATTTCAAAGAAATTTAACCCCAAATGTGTGCATAAATTTTCATACTTTATTTAGACAAAAATACAAACACACCTCAAACCAATTATAGTACCCAAATACATTGAATAAAACAGAATAAAAAATCAGATAACATGTGACTCTGGGTTTAATCCTACCAACTGGGGTCCTATAAAGATTTTTCCCTGCCTACCAGCGGAGTTTGAGTGCACCTTAATTTTTGCTGGTGTCCCTGCTCACCGGAGGCTTATCCTGTACCAATTTAAATATATTGATTAACCTATACTAAGGTGAGGGTCATAAACCTAGCAGGGTTTATTCCTCTTGTTGAGGAATAAAGTTCATACCACTGCATACTACTGATTGTTAAAATCATCAATAAATGTCTACACCCCAACAACAACACTATACTCACTTAAGATTATCCAAGTCTGACAGTTCTTTCCACATATATATTCTTTGTATATTCAATACCAGCCAGTCCATCTGACTTATCTTAATGTGCTTTCGTAAGTCAGGTGGTCAGTATCCTGTTCTTTAACTTCCTCGACGTTCCGAAATGGTAGTTCATGAGTGGTTCTTCAGAGCACGAATATGGATACACAGGGAACTGACATATGAATGTATAACCATCTAAAAGTGGGAAAAGATCAAAATTTGTAACGGTTTACACATAGACATAACCAATCTTAGATAGGTACCTATACAGGTGTAATACAAAAATGTTATCATCTACTAGTCACTTAGATTTCTCATCCTGACTGATATTGGGGATAACTTCATTATTACTCATATTAATGTTTCCGGATGGTTACAGCCGATAAGAGATATAGAGTGGACATCACAAAGGACCCTTCCAACAGTCCACTGATGAATAAATCATTGAAGCACCCATTTAGTTATATAAAAAAAAACACACACTGGTGTAAACAAACAGAAATAATATGATCTTACCACAGTGTGCAAAGAGCCTTTTGCCATAGGTAATCATAAAGGGATAAAGATATTCATTCTGGATAGAAAGGCTGTAAAAACATGTCACAAAGACAACAAGGGCTTATATAACCATATGGACTCTACATCTGTAATTATCAAACTCTACTCCAACAAATGACCGATAACACTTACTGGATCCATATTCCAACCAATAATAAGGTGGACAAACTTTTTTTACCTCACTTCCCTCTTATTTGAGGGATACCTCTGATCTTCTTGTAAAACTCGATGGGCTAATATTGGAAGATAAGGGATTTTGGTCTCTATAGATGCAGAAGTCCTCTACAGTAGTATTTTACATGAGAAAGGCCTTATGGCGGTTCACCACTATTTAAGCAGTAGGGCACTACACTACAGTACACATAATGAATTGGTTACTAAGATGCTGCATTTCTTTCTTCACCACAATTATTTTGTGTTTAATGGACGCTTCTACCACCAGCTCAGAAGCACAGCGATGGGGAGCCCCTGTGCCCCTAATTACGCAAAT
The DNA here is from genome assembly GCA_033576535.1 of Allobates femoralis. Taxonomy (NCBI): domain Eukaryota; kingdom Metazoa; phylum Chordata; class Amphibia; order Anura; family Aromobatidae; genus Allobates; species Allobates femoralis. Next base: position 175,715,202 of record JARQOC010000002.1, read on the forward strand.
TTGCTCATGGGCTGGGTGGAGGAGACTGTGGTGTTTGCTGAGGAGCGGAACTGGTGGCAATCAAAGATAGGAATTTGGTACCGCATTATGGATGATGTTTTTGCCGTTTGGCTAGGACCCATTGATTATCTGTAGAGATTCATAAAGGATATTAATAACAATGAACTGAACTTGAGGTTCACATATGAGATTGTGCAACAGAGATTATCCTTTCTGGATCTCGAGATATCAAAAAGAGGTATTGTCCTCATCTTTTATGGCTGGGTATGAGCAACCCAGGGACCGAGCATTAACATTGTAGTGAATAGGGGAAGTTGCAGACAAGATCGTAGTTGCGCCGTCATGCCACATCACATATGCAATATCGTACAGTTGAAGGGCTTGCACAATCTTCTTGCAATATCGTACCTACGATTTTTTCGAGTCGCATTGCCCATTTACACGAAACAAAACGAATGATGTCAACTGCATCGACCGTATCACATGACTTTTTGCTGATGTTGCATTGTGATATCGCGACGTGTAACGGTACCCTAAAGCCCGGGTTAAGTGTTACATGTCTCAGCGATCCGACCAATGATCAGACTTGACCTAGATCGCTGGAACATCATTAATTGATCGCTAGCGAGGTGTCACACGTACAGATATCACAAACGACGCAGCAAAGATTCCGCGACAAGCGAACAACACTTGCAGTCGTTTGATCGCCTATGTCTTTCAGTTCTGAATAGGCGAAGTCATAAACACATCACACACACCGATGCTGCAGGTTGGACGGAAGATCAACGACTGATTTAAGGTCGTGATCATAAACCTCCGATCAACGAATAGCCGACTTATCATCTACATGTCACACGCAAGGACGTCGTTACAACGTCTTGCTCCTCCCCAAAAGCCGTGACGTACCAGCGATATCGTTAATGATATTGTAGCGTGTAACGGGCCTTTTAGAAAAAAAAGTCATAATTTGTAAAAATGTGAATAAATAAGAGATTGTAAGAAAACAAAATGGCAACATTTTTTCAGTGAAAAAATAAAAAAGTTATAGCTCTCAGAATATGTGATAAAGTAACAAATACAGTTTTGTAAATCAGTGTTTTTAGCATGCAAAAAGAGTAAATTATAAAAACACTATATAACCCTAGTGTCACTGTAATTGTACTGACCCCCAAAAAGTATCTTTTTCCATTTACCAAAAAGTGAAAAAAGATGTAAAAAACAAATTCAAGACAATTCTTGAATTGCTGTTTACTTGTTCATTCTGTTCGCAAAGTTAGAATAAAAATGGATTAAAAACATTTTGTACCCTCAAACCGCACTTATAAAAATGTAAATTCATGCCGCAAACACAAGCTGCTACTATAATTTGTTGTCTATCAATGGAAAAGATAGGTATTGTATACCAAAAATGCCAATGGCTCAGTGGTCAATAGAAAAGGACTGATGGCCACTTTACACGTCCCAACATCGTTTCGATGTTGGATACAACGGCACGGGAGCGCACACGTTTTTGGCAGAAATCCCAGATCGCATAGGAGCTGTCACATAGGGAGATATCGGCAGGCAACCCAACTGCGATGTATACGCCCCCTTTGTACGTGCGACCCAGGAATGACCATTTAACATGGGAGAGAATAGGGGAAGTTTGTCTCCAAGTCGGGGTTGGGCTTTCAAACAGCACGATCCTGCCAGATCGTCCATCCAATATTGACCAATTGGAAAGCCTGCTCATTTCTTCCCTGATATCGTTTTGGCATCGGTCTTGCGTCGCATTGCACATTTACACCATACAACACACGAACGATATCTGCGCCAACGCACGAATCACGTGACTTTTTATCGGAGTTGGACGCTGATATCAGGACGTGTAAAGTGGCCATAACATGGAAATCTCATTAAAAACACATGTTTATTAGATATGCATTAAAAAATACCAGGAGCTGAAAAAAATAAGATAAAAAAGCACACCATAAAACAAAACTATCCAGGGTTTAGGGAAAAGGGCACCTACAGATATATAAGCCCTAATATAATGCCAGGTCCAGGGTAAAATGCCCCCCCATTATAATCCATAGCAGGCACGGGTGTTCGGAATCTAGCTAAAGCCGCCCCCAACCCCTTCCTTCCTCCCGCATGTCATTATGTCATGACGTTCAGGAAGACGTAGCAAAAAGAGCCCAGGTGCAGTGGCGGGAGGAGACACGTGGCACGCCTACCTGTCTGCCAAAGAGGAGTTGCTATGCTCAGCTCACCACCTAATTCAATCCTCCTGAGACCTGGCTGAAGACCTTTGGTGACAGAGCACATAGGAGATAAGGTCCTTAGGCTGGATTCACACTGGCGTGTATGTCTGCATGCGTATGGCATGCAGGCGCAAACGCAGCCATACTGATGTGAACGCAACGGAGAATCTCCGCATGCATTCACATTAGTATGCACCCCGGCCAGCTATTCAGTGTATCTGCGCGGGAGATTTAAACAGCCGTCAGATCAGCTGTTTCTTCAAATCTCCCGTGCAGACATTGGTGGGAGATCATGGAGGCTCTAGCTAATCTCCCGGTAGCTGCCACTGATCAGCCACCGGGAGAGATTTCAATGAGATCTGCAGCGTTTTCCTGCGCTGTCATGCGGAGGACACTGCGGATCCATTGACTTCAATGCATGGTTTGTGCACTTGCGGGCGCTTGCAGATAAAACAAGCCCCCGCGAACGCACAAAAAGTGCAACATGCTGCATTCGGAGTGCGCTTGGAGGGCGCACAAATTATGCACATCCGAGCGCAAACGCAACCAAACGCATGTGCACAAGCATTTGGCTTCGTTCGCTGCATGGCGCTTGCATACGCCAGTGTGAAGCCAGCCTAAGGCTATGTAACCACAATGCGTTTGTGCCTTATTCAGGAGATCTGTTTTTGCTTCATTTTCTGCAGCCAAAATGGATCCCCTTTTTTTGATTGCGAAAAGCATCACAAATGCATCATCCGTTTGTGTTGCTTTTTTGCTCCATTTTTTAATGCTACACTTTTGCTTTTTCAAAGCAAAAATGCAATACTTTTCCATAACCAGGGACAGGGGGGGGGCACAGATAGACACACACACACACATACTTTATTACTAGGGATGAGCGAGTCCTAAATTACTCGGAATCGCTAGACCCGCACGAGTCCGAGTCCAGGACTCGCTACTTGTTGCGAGTCTAGCGAGTCCAATGTTAATGAATAGGGAACCGAGTAATAGCGAATAATGGATTTACAAATCGCTGATGTGTCTCTGAAAGTGTGCGAGTCCAAACTCGCAGGTTTTTCTCTTATTTGGAGCCGATGATGCGAGGGGGAAGCGATTCTCCTGCACACACCATGCTTTAAGCAAAGAGGAAACGAGTCGCACTGACAGACGCACACACAGAGCAATCCATTCCACAGAGCAATCATGGCCGGCCATGTCACTGTGAACACGCTGCGTTTGATTCCTCTGGTGGAGGCTCGGCCACTGCTATGGCTCCCAACAGACCCTGCCTATGGGGATAACATCATGAGGACTACTGCCTGGAGAGAGATCGCCCAAGTGATGTTCCCTGCGTTCCATCTGAGTGGCCATGATGAACAGAGCAATATGAGTAAGTTAAATGAGTTCACCCGTTATATATTGGATTTACTGTATATATACCCGTGTATAAGCCGATCCTCTATTTTTGCCCCCAAAAACTGTGAAAACATATTGACCGCCATCCTGTATACAGCGGCTATCACTGGTAGACAGCCCCCCAGCAGAGTATACAGCTCCCCCTGCAGAGTATACAGGCCCCCAGATGGGTATACATGCCCCCATATTATGGTATACAGGCAGGGGCGGACTGGCCCAGGTGCCTGGGGGGCAATTGCCCCCCAGGCCGGCGTATTTTCCCCTATTTTGGGCCGCCTGGACCATGAAAAGGGCTGCCGCCCGCACGGGTCATGCGGCTGCAGGAGCATAAAGCAGCCGCATGACCCTGAAGCAGCAGCCGGAACCGGAAGCTCCTGGCCGCGCGATGACGTCATCAGCGCGGGCTGCGGCCGGGAGGGAGCGTCTGTGAGTGGCGTGCGGCTGCGACTGGGAGCGAGCGGCTGTGAGGAGCGCGAGGCTGCGGCTGGGAGCGAGCCCTAGGAGACTGCAGGAGCTGCGGTGACTGTGAGGCGGCCGCCAGTCATCACCCCCCGTCCTCACCTGTGTCGGGCCGGTGAGGGAGGGCTGCCACCCAAACTGTAGGGTGCCAGTCAGTCCCTGTATACAGGGCCCTCAGTGGGTGTACAGCCCCCCAGCAGTGGGTATACAGGGCCCCCAGCAGTGGGTATACAGGGCCCCCAGCAATGGGCATACAGGGCCCCAGTGGGTATACAGGGCCCCAGCAGTGGGTATACAGGGCCCTCGTGGGTATACAGGCCCCCCATAGCAGGGTATACAGGACCCTCAATGTGTTATCATGCGCCGTCGCATAGTTGCCTATATTTGGATGGGGTCACAACAGTTCACTTAGTTTAAGGGCTGGTGCTCCTGGCTCTTACGGCCAAGGGGTTGGGTGTATATTAATACCACTAATGAGCAGAGTCTGGTGCC
>JARQOC010000002.1:175730972-175744434 GCA_033576535.1 Allobates femoralis
ACCTCTCACTTCATCAGGAGTTATACAGAGTTACATCCTTTCTTAAAAACAATCCTAAATATACTGACATAATCACTCTCAATCCAATGAAAAAAAAAAACAGAAAAAACATTCACCAAACTTTATCAGTATCTCACATTGTACATCAATGATTTTTTACCATACTATTTATCTAAAATCCCCCAATCTGTTCAAATTAACATTAACAGCAATACAGTTTGACATATTCATAAAATCCCACTTCAAATGTTCACACTTTCTTAAAAAACATTCACATTAACATAGTAAATAAAATTTAGATTTTTTTTTTTTTTTTTTTTTTTTTTATCCATTTATATAAAGCATTCTATTCCATTGTACTACTCACTTTTAGTGGCATTGTAGACTCGAACTCATTATCTATCCATCCATCCCATCACTTTTAGGATACCACCCATTCAATTACCACTACTCTATCATTGAGCTTGGAATACTACCCATTCTATATTATACATGTGTTGTCCACTATTAGTTTAGATTACTCCCTCAACACTGCTACGGTGAATGTTTTTTTTTCTTTTTTCTTTTTTTTCATTGGATTGAGAGTGATTATGTCAGTATATTTTTAGGATTGTTTTTAAGAAAGGATGTAACTCTGTATAACTCCTGAGGAAGTGAGAGGTTCTCACGAAACGCGTAGAGTAATAAAGAACAGTTTGGATACTATTTGGATCTCCTATTGTCTGGAGGCAGCGCACGAAAGAATCCCTTTCTTTTACTTTGGAGATCATCATTTTAACTGGGAGGTGCAACAGCCAGATACGCATTTAAGGTGTTGTGACTGGGCACAACCTAAAAAGGTGAGCACAACACACACCTACATGACCATTTATCACACAGTTAAGACCCTATTTTGCGCTATTTCTCCCCCCTTTAGTGTATAGTAGAAGACTAAAACAGAGGCAGAAATGAACAAAAGTGTTTTACCTGATATGGGGATCAAAGTACGGTTCAGTATAGAATGTGATAGTCTCAAAATCCCCTTAAAACACTACCAATAACAATTTTACACACTCAGTGTTAGCCAACATCAATGCACCGATCTCAGAGTTCCCAGGGTATGTAAATCACACTCAGAACCAGGAAATTGATCAAGGATTTAACTTAACTAACTGGAAAGACGATGTACATCAGATGAGGGCGGTCTGATGGAACCTCTGAGATGGCGCACTGAGTGTAATTTATTATAGCTAATAACAATGCATTAAACTATATCAATGGTGGTTATACAGTTAGCACAGGGATACCCAGGTATCTTAAAGGGAACCTGACCCCTCCAAATCACCCCAACCCTATGAATACCTGTCCCTGCACCATGAGAGATCATTATTAGTGGTCCTTTTCTGTAAAAAATGCGTGGTGTAACATTACCAAAATCAACATTATGCACTTACATATCTGCAACTTCTTGTCCCTGAATAAGTCTCACAGGGCGTTCCCTGTGAGACTCTAAGCCCTCCTTAGCCGTTCATTATCACGCCCCGATGGGCGTGATAAATAATCCCAGTCCTCCTCGCCCTGCTGTATGGGCGTAATAGCCGGTGTGAAGCTATTTGCGTCACATCCGGTCATAGTGACGTCGGTATACCCTTTAGGTGTACGCCAACCTCACCATGTGCATTGCGCATGCGCGGATTTTGATTTACACATAGGGTGTACCGACGTCACTATGACCGGATGTGACGCAAATAGCAAAAAACAAGTTCTCCCAGGAACAGGGATCAGCCACCCCTGCTGACAGCTTGCACAAAAAGTCTTATCAAAGTCCAATCTCCAAGCTTCTCACCACTGTTTGTTTTTAGCACAATTTACAGCCTGTCTCTTCTAGCAGGGCAGCTCTCCGCTTCCCTTCACCATCAGCCTCTCTCTCTCTCTCTCTCTCTACCTCCTGTTCAGGAAAGCTGAATTCACAGGGTCCTAGTGCTCTGCTGATGCTGTTACATTCCACACTCCCACATTAGTATCACCTTTGCCTTCCTGATCGCTGTGTACACAGCGCTAAATGAGGGCTGTATCTGCAGATTAGTAAGCGCTTACAGCACAGAGCCTGTAATTTAAAAAATTATTTTGCTAAACCTTTCTGACATCATTAAAGGGGAAGTCTCATCAAATTAACTCCGGTGATTAGCTGTTATCTTTGGCTGGCCATTTTCAGTGTATATGTGTAATGCTGAGTGGCAGTCAATTTTATCAGCAGCACTTTTTGCAGAGAAACCCCTCTGATCTCTGACATCTATGTGCCCAAAGTGTGAGAGTTGTAAATGAATAAATGTATAAATGACAGGTTTTTACAGGATATGCAATCTACCGTATATTAATAATTTAGTTTTTAATATTGACGTAAACCTTTATAAAAGAGAATCAACCTCTTGCAGTGTAGTCTACAACGACCATTATGAACCACTAGGTGGAGAACCAAGATAAGTTATGATAGGACACGTAGTTCAGCCTCAATCGCTTTGAGGCTTAACCCAATCTCAGTACAGTCGAAATGGCTTCATCTACGGACAAATAAACTCTGGAAAACTCTTTCTGACAATCTGTAAATTCATTCAAATGAGTTCAAATAATGAATGAATGTAAATCTGTTTATGGTTCTGTTGTCTAAACTTGTTCCATGAATTAAGATGTAATTGCTCAGCACATGCTAGAATCTCAGCAAACAAAAGCGTTCAGTTATAGGAGACATAGGGCTTATCAGAACATTGTAAGCACCCGGGGAGGTCTCTGTGTAGCAAGCACCAGATATGTTATGTCTTGTGTAAAGGATTATCTCATTTTTGTTAGATAAGTAAAAACACAAAACTTTCCAGTTTACCTCTTATTAAAAAGCTTCCTCATTCTCAGGAACAGATTTAATTCTTAAATCCATAGTTTCCTGTTCGTTGCGTCAGTTACCGGTCCCCTGCTGCAGTCTGTCATAGGTGGACAGTTTCCTAGACAAGTAACACATTTTGTAAGCTCTTTGGTTTAGAACTTGCAAGCATTGTTCTGACGCTGGACCAATTGCTGGATCTGGTCAGCTTCAGTGAAATTATTGCTCCTCCGATGCTGCAGAATCAAAACTGCACAGTACAGTTTCCATCTCACGAAGTGTAGATAATTGTATTCCTTAATTAAGTACTAACACGAAAGGAAAATACTCTATGATTTTTATTGAATATACTTTTTTAAAAACAACACCGTTATAGTGTGAAAAATGTGTAAATGTGGATGTGTACACAAATATCTATAGTGTAGTTACCCACCAGTTACCCTCTAAAGCAGGGATCTCAAACTCCAGGCCTCGAGGGCCACCAACATGTCATGTTTTCAGGATTTCCTTAGTATTGCACAGGTTATAATTGAATCACCTGCACTGGTGATGATTATAACCCATGTGCAATGCTAAGGAAATCCTGAAAACGTGACCTGTTGGTGGCCCTCGAGGCCAGGAGTTTGAGATCCCTGCTCTAAAGTACTAGGTTCGGTTTACCATCCTGACCTAACGTCACTTATCTCAGTCAAAAAACGTCCGAAGTCAGTTGTCGTACTCCTAGGAGTCTAAAGTCAAAACTAGAAAAGGGAGAGAGAAGCGCAATAGGGTCTTATCATTGATAAAAAGGTGGACTAAATTTAATTAGTCACTCACCTGGAGGGGTTGTGTAGCACACAACCAGCGTCAGGACAAAAGGTAATAGCTGCTGCAAGGATCCACACCACCACGGTCAACGTAGTTCAAAATTGCAGAGGGTGGACGGTGTATATAGACCTGCGCTGCATAGACCAGAAAGATCAGGCGGTGTTCATCATTATAGTGTTTATTTCTGACGTACTATTCCCTGAGGAAGGAGTTGGGACTAACTCCGAAACATGTCGGAAATAAACACCTTAATGATGATCACACTCTGATCTTTCTGGTCTATGCAGCGCAGGTCTGTATACACCGTCCACCCTCTGCAATATTGAACTACGTAGAAGTCTAAAGTGACTTATACACTGAAGAGAGGATCCAATAGGTAGAAAACCATCTATCAAATGATAAAATACCCGACACGTTTCGCTAAAACAAATTATGGTAGCTCATCAGGGTCGCAAAATCTGTTAATAACATACATGGTTTCAAAAACAAAGTTTATAACCACACGCAGGTGCTGGTACACAGTTAACATTCATCTATGTTTACTGCTTAATTACACTGTTACATCATGGTCAGACGTTTGCCACATTGCTCCACATAATTGCACATATCACCGGGAAGGATTCAAGTCCTATGAACAGAAAACAGCTAGGTGATTGAGTGGCGCCCCTCCGGACTGGTCGCCACAGTGATGCTGCACCTACTCCATAGGAGTGGTGTCACTGTTCCCACGTGAGAGGGGTCGTAAACCCGAACATACAGAATTGCACACAACATCATCCCAATACCAGGCTAGGGGATTTGGGCAGACCCTATTGAGAGGGAGAGCCCCATCTTCTGGTGAGGAGGAGGGGCTAGCAGTAAATTAGTGAGGAATAGAGAGAAGAAAGGTGTCCGGAGTGGATGCAGGACTGAGAGAGTCCTAGGGTACACAGGAGTGGGGGGCCCACCCGTGTGCCCTGAATCCGGTCCCGACCCGAGTCAGGCAGAGGGACTGGTTGCCGGAGGGGAACGGCCCTGATCTGGTTTGGGTGCTCCAGACCCTGACCAGGAAAACTGGAGGCCACTGGCTTTGCAGGAGCAGTGGCCACAAACCGTGGATAATCCGCAGGACGTTGCCTAGAAATAGGGCCAGGGGACATGCCTCTGCAGTCACCCGACAAAGCCCGCCGCCATCAGCCTGGGACCCTGTTCATGACGGTGCAGGGCAGGAGGGCAAGTAGCCAGCGCAGGGAAGAACAACCAGGGAAGGCCCATGAAAGGTGTCTCGGCAGAGCGATTCCGATCTCACGGGGACTAACCTGACTGCACTCTGGAGAAGCACAGCACCCGGTTGTGTGACCTTGCCTGTGCAGCAAGTAAAGGTAAAGAACTACACAAACTATCTGCGTCTCCTCCTTTCATGCCCTGCAGCCCTGTTCAGCATCACAGCCCCTGTCCCTGCTAAAGACTTTATTATGAGCCCTGGGGCTCCGCTCTACCTGTGGGAAGCGATACTATCCAGGCTGCCCTACCAACTGCCCCAGCAGTCTGAACTGCAGCGTTGGCCAGCCCTGGCCGAAAACCACAGGTGGCGTCATGAACTTTCCCCTGTAAATTTTCCCCTTTTGCTGCATGCCCAGGGCCATGGAGCTGGGTCACCGTCACCGTGACCTCCCACCAAACGACCAACCTGATTGGGGTCTGCTGCAATTGATTCTGGGATTGTCAGTTGTAAAGGATAGATATACCCATAGCCAGGAAAATGGTGTATGGATAACCTTTAATCCAATTCACCCTGTGACACAAAGAGGGTTATTAATAATTCAAGGCATACCCATCAATTTCATTATCGCTCCAAGCTGTATCTGGTCCTAGTTCAAAGACCCCTCTGGAGAAGAAATGGTAATATCAACAGCTCACTGGGGTAGGAAGAATTCCACAGTGGGTTTGGTGCACAGATATTAAATTAATGGGGGCATTACCGGTTCCAGACATATAGATTAGGAGAGCAGCCTGTCATTCATTACATGTCTCATGACCCGCCCCAGGGCCGTGGGGCACTCAGAACTGGGCTTTGGCACTTCCGGGGGAGTCACATGTGTTGAGACCTGGCTCTGTATAAATACAAAAAAGGGGGGATACAAGAGGCGCAATAGTGCCCTATGTTACCCTGATGAAGGTGCCAGGATAGGTGCCGAAACGCATTGGTGAATAAAGGAGATCATTACTTTGGAACCTTGCCTTCCTTGTGACTTCTTGGAGACATCCATTCCTTGTGATTCCATTGAGACAGCAGCGCGGACCATGACACACCATCTTCCCTATATAGGAGACCTGGCTCTGTGACCCTGGGGATCAGTCTTTAAAAATTCAGAGGGATAGGATTTAGGGGATAGGTGTCGTAACGCCACCCATAATAGCTGGCTATTGGGGCCAGTGCTGCAGTGCGAGACCTCTGGGAATGATGGATGGGTAGCTGTGGTGGTATCGCTCTTCACGGGTGGAGCAGCTCCCCGGGGCAACCGGTAAAGCCTATGGCTGTGGCAGGCCGTTGGGGTGCAGAACTCAGGATGCTAAATAACTGACAGACACGCAGGAGTTGTTTCCGTTACATTTACTGAAGCGGTAGGAGCCTGGGTACAGTCCACAGTTGTTGTTAGGAGGAAATTGGGTGGCCTGGAAGCAAGTTAAGGATTTCCTCACCTGGCAAGTTCTGAGGCCTCCCTGCTGCGCCCTTCTCTGCTGGTCCTGGCTGCCTCTAGCTAAGCTGCGACCCTTTCCTCCTACTGTACAGTCTATCACTAGTATGGTAGGCTGCTTGAGCCCTTCCCGGGTGTCTCTCCTCTGGCCAAGGTCCCTGAGCTCTTCACGCTGCTGTGCCTTCATGTTTTTTGGTGGTCGGGAGACTTGGAATCTCCTGCCCTCCGGTTTTGGCTGCTGGAACTAGAGCACCCTCACAACCTCGGACTCTGGTGTCCGGTTCTGTCTCTCTGCTCTGGGGTGAACCATTAACAGGCTCCTCTCCCCAGGCCTACTCCTCTCATCTCTTCAGATCCTCTCCTACGAGTCCGTCACGCTGGCTAGTGAGTATCCTAGGATGAGCCTGACACTGCTCCAGTCTGCAAGATGTCTTTCCCAGCCCTCCTAGGAACTGGACTAACCCTGCCCCCAGGCCTGAATTTATAGAGGAGCTCCCCTGAACTCAGGTTTCAGAGCTCCCCCTTCTGGTCTGGGGTCAGGAAGGTGTTGTGTGCTGTGGGCTTACCTGGTGTGGATACCCTATCTTGCTTCCTAGCGTGACCCTACCCCCGAGGGAGGCAAGGCCATTGTGGCAACCGGAGTCTGGGGTGCCACATCTCACATGGTAACTCCCCCTCTTCATTTAATATAAGCTCTGGAGGCAGATTTTTGAGGAGATCTGGATCAGGCCCATAGATCTTAACAAGTCATTTCATTTACATGTTAAGAAAACATGGATTTCTCTGGAATAAGACATGGTATCACAAATATCAAGGTATCACTTTATTCAACATTCTATGATCTGCATGTCTGTATGCAATTCTGGGTCCAACCTCTGGATACTCCTTTCTTCTCCACTATTGCTTATTTTATATTATTTTTTTGTCTGAAGTTATTCCCTACTAAAATAATGATAACAACAATTCAAACTGTTGCTCGAAAGTTAACCATGTATGTTCACTTAATGTTGTAATGGTTACATAGGCCCCGATTAATTAAGACTTGTGTTTAGTATACTGGTCTTAACCCCTAGACGACAGCTGTACGTCTACAGACGTCCGAAAAAAAGGGTACTAAAGCCCAGCCGTACGTCTGTAGACGTACTGCTAGAAAAAGCCCTGTAGCGCCGCCCCTGGAGCTAATACCTCTAGGGTGTCAGCGTACCGATTGTAGCTGACACCCTAGAGATTAGTAATTAGCTCCTTTTGTACCCGCACCTGTAATGTGATGACCGGTAAACACCGTTTACCGATCATCACATTACAAAAGTGAAAGTGCTTTCTAAAAAATGCTTTCACTTTGATCCGACATGAAAACACATGTCGGATCAAAGTGATCCATTGACCCCCAAGGCCCCTAAGACCCCTCGAGCCCCCCCCCCGGGCCCCCTACACCTCCATCCACCCCCCCCCGTACCATTCAAAATTGGCGGCGGTGTGCTGCCTTCCCTGCATCTCCATGCAGCCTGACATGTCACACATGTCAGGCTGCATGGGAATGTCCTCCCCCGGTGCTCCTTAGTCCCCCTCTGGGTCCCCCAGCCTCCGGACACCCCCCGCTCCCTCCCCCGGTGCCCGGTAACCACGTTCCTCCTTCCCTGATGCCCATATGCCGGCCCCGCCGCCTCTAAACTCCATCCGATGTGATCAAACATCACATCGGATGGAGTTTGCAGACCCCCCCCGTTCCTCAGTAAAGTCCCCCCCACCTCCCCCTCACCACTCTTACCTACCAACGATCCTGATTCCGGTCCCGGGGTCCTCCGGTCCTGGGGGCTTCTCCTGCCGGCGGCTCCTGCTGCTCTCCTCTGAGACGCGCGCCTCCTCTGTGCGCGCACACCAGCTGTGCGCGCACCCTGGTGGGCGCGCCGCTGTTCTGTTAACCCCTGCTGTGCGGCCCAGGGAATGACAGGTCATGAACTCAGTGAGTTCATGACCTATCAGAATCCTCGGGTCACAAGGGGTTAACTGTGCTCTTCATGGTGGTCTCCACATCAGATCACCATCACTGGTGATCTATCAGGATCCTGGGATCCCATAGGGATCCTGGGATCCTGGGATCACCACTGATGGTGATCTGATGTGGAGACCACCATGAAGAGCACAGTTAACTCCTTGTTAACTGTGCTCTTCATGGTGATCTCCACATCAGATCACCATCAGTGGTGATCCCAGGATCCCTGTGGGATCCCAGGATCCTGATAGATCACCACTGATGGTAATCTGATGTGGAGACCACCATGAAGAGCACAGTTAACCCCTTGTTAACTGTGCTCTTCATGGTGATCTCCACATCAGATCACCATCAGTGGTGATCCCAGGATCCCTGTGGGATCCCAGGATCCTGATAGATCACCACTGATGGTAATCTGATGTGGAGACCACCATGAAGAGCACAGTTAACCCCTTGTTAACTGTGCTCTTCATGGTGATCTCCACATCAGATCACCATCAGTGGTGATCCCAGGATCCCTGTGGGATCCCAGGATCCTGATAGATCACCACTTATGTTGACCTGATGTGGAGACCGCCATGAAGAGCACAGTTAACCCCTTGTGACCCGAGGATTCTGACAGGTCAAGAACTCACTGAGTTCATGACCTGTCATCCTCCTGACAATGAACCTGCTTTTATAGCATATGGGGGATGCCCCATATGCTATAAAACTGAGAATCGTCGCGGGACCTCCCACTGGACTACGTCGGACCTTCCCACTGGACTACGTCGGACGAAGAATGAATAATAAAGATGGAGTCCAAGTAGTGTTTGTGTTTTTTTTCTAATAAAAATATTTTTCTCTGTCTTGTGTCTTTTGTACAAATTACTAGAGATTCCTAATGGTCCGGTCTAATATTGGCCAGACGTTATGAATCTCGGGCTTAGTACCAGCTGAGAAAAAGCTGGCATTAACCCCTTATTACCCAGTCTGCCACCGCTACACGGCAGCTGGAAGAGCTGGATACAGCGCCAGAAAATGGCGCTTCTATGAATGCGCCATTTTCTGGGGCGGCTGCGGGCTGCAATTCACAGCGGGGGGGGGCCCAGAAAGCTTGGGCCTCCCTACGCTGAGGATTCCAGCCCCCAGCTGCCTAGTTGTACCTGGCTGGCCCAAAAATATGGCGAAGCCCACGCCATTTTTTTTAAAATTATTTCATGAAATAATTAAAAAAAAATGGACTTACCTATATTTTTGGTTTCCAGCCAGGTAAAACTAGGCAGAAGGGGTTGGTGGCAGCCCGTAGCTGCCTGCTGTACCTGGCTGGACCAAAAATATGGCGAAGCCCCACGTCGTTTTTTTTTAAATTTAATAAAGAAATACTAAAAAAAAATGCAGGGGACGAGACAACCAGGACACAGTGTCTCCGTATCTTGTGCACATGCTCTAAAAGTGAGAAATTGTGTGAAAAAAAGAAAATGTTCAATATGACATTATCAAATTCTGTGAAGTAGCTGTAGGTTCCAAATGCTCACTATACCCCTAGATATAATCCTTGAGGTGTCTAGTTTCCAAAATGGGGTGACTTGTGCGGGAGATCCAATGTTTAGGCACATAGGGGCTCCCCATATGCGACATGGTGTCCGCTAACTATTGGAGCTAATTTTCCATTCAAATTGTTAGCGGACACCATGTCGCATATGGAGAGCCCCTGTGTGCCTAAACATTGGAGCTCCCCACAAGTGACCACATTTTGGAAACTAGACCCCCCAAGGAACATATCTTGATGCATAGTGAGCACTTTCAACCCCCAGGTGCTTCACAAATTAGTCTGTAAAAAGGAAAAAAAGAAAATTGTGAAAAAAAGTACTTTTTCATTTTTACGGATCAGTTTGTGAAGCACCTGGGGGTTCAAAGTGCTCACTATGCATCTAAATAAGTTCCCTGGGGTGTCTAGTTTCCAAAATGGGGTCACTTGTGGGGGAGCTCCAATGTTTGGGCACATAGGGGCTCTCCATACGTGACATGGTGTCCGCTAACAATTGGAATTGTAAGTGGATACCATGTCGTGTATGGCAAGCCCCTGTGTGCCTAAACATTGGAGCTCCCCACAAGAGACCCCATTTTGGAAACTAGACCCCCCAAGGAACTTATCTAGATGCATAGAGAGCACTTTGAACCCCCAGGTGCTTCACAAATTGATCCGTAAAAATGAAAAAGTACTTTCTTTTCCACAAAAATTTTCTTTTTTCATTTTTACGGATTCATTTGTGAAGCACCTGGGGGTTCAAAGTGCTCACCACCAATCTAGATAAGTTCCTTGGGAGGTCTCGTTTCCAAAATGGGGTCACTTGTGAGGGAGCTACAATGTTTAGGCACACAGGAGCTCTCCATACGTGACATGGTGTCCGCTAACAATTGGAGCTAATTTTCCATTCAAATTGTAAGCGGACACCATGTCGCGTATGGAGAGCCCCTGTGTGCCTATACATTGGAGCTCCCCCACAAGTGACCCCATTTTGGAAACTAGACCCCCCAAGGAACTTATCTAGATGCATAGAGAGCACTTTGAACCCCCAGGTGCTTCACAAATTGATCCGTAAAAATGAAAAAGTACTTTCTTTTCCACAAAAATTTTCTTTTTTCATTTTTACGGATTCATTTGTGAAGCACCTGGGGGTTCAAAGTGCTCACCACCAATCTAGATAAGTTCCTTGGGAGGTCTCGTTTCCAAAATGGGGTCACTTGTGGGGGAGCTACAATGTTTAGGCACACAGGAGCTCTCCATACGTGACATGGTGTCCGCTAACAATTGGAGCTAATTTTCCATTCAAATTATTAGCGGACACCATGTCGCATATGGAGAGCCCCTGTGTGCCTATACATTGGAGCTCCCCCACAAGTGACCCCATTTTGGAAACTAGACCCCCCAAGGAACTTATCTAGATGCATAGTGAGCACTTTGAACCCTCTGGGGCTTATCAAATTGATCCGTAAAAATGAAAAAGTACTTTTTTTTCACAAAAATTTTCTTTTGTCCTCAATTTTTTCATTTTCACATGAGCAACAGGATAAAACGCATCCTAAAATTTGTTGGCCAATTTCTCCTGAGTACACCGATACCTCATATGTGGTCATAAACCACTGTTTGGGCGCACGGTAGGGCTCAGAAGAGAAGGAGCGCCATTTCACTTTTTGAATGGTAAATTAGCTCCAAAAGTCAAATTGCGCTTCTTCCCTTCTGAGCCCTGCCGTGCGCCCAAACAGTGGTTTATGACCACATATGAGGTATCGGTGTACTCAGGAGAAATTGGCCAACAAATTTTAGGATGCATTCTATCCTGTTGCCCATGTAAAAATGAAAAAATTGAGGCTAAAAGAACATTTTTATTGGAAAAATTAAAATGGCCATTTTTTGTTTCCACGTTGCTTTAGTTCATGTGAAGCACTTGAAGGGTTAATCATTTTCTTGAATGTAGTTTTGAGTAGCTTGAGGGGTGTAGTTTTCGGAATGGTGTCACTTTTGGGTGTTTTCTGTCATGTACACCCCTCAAAGAGACTTCAAATGTGATGTGGTCACTAAAAAAAAAGGTTATGTAAATTTTGCTGGAAAAATGAAAAATTGCTGATGAACTTTGAACCCTTATAACGTCCTAACCAAAAAAAATTTTTTTCCAAAATTGTGCTGATGTAAAGTAGACATGTGGGAAATGTTATTTATTAACTATTTTGTGTCACATACCTCTCTGGTTTAGCAGAATAAAAATTACAAATTTGAAAATTGTCAAATTTTCAAAATTTTTGCAAATTATTTTATATTTTCACAAATAAACACAAAAATTATCGACCAAAATTTAATACTAACATGAAGCCCAATATGTCAAGAAAAAACAATCTCAGAATCGCTAGGATCCGTTGAAGCGATCCGGAGATATAACCTCATAAAGGGAGAGTGGTCAGAATTACAAAAAACGGTCTGGTCATTAAGGTGGAAATTGGCTCCGTCACTAAGGGGTTAAAGAGGTTGTCTGGTGTAAAATTGATAATTCAGAAGTTGTAACTGCAGACCTATCAATCCTCCCAGGGCCCGCACTGAGCGCTACAAGGGTTTGACATTGTGTAAGACAGGAACAGACTACAATTATGTGGTATGCATGTTCCCGACAACAGCATAACTAGTGGGCTCAGCTTCACTCAATATAAGTGTATAGAGAGGGTGTGTCTGATTAGTGGGAGCGGCCGTCTAGTGGATGAAACCTTATAAAAAAACAAGCCAGAATCAGAATGAGAGAATTGCTAGGCTTGACAAACAGGGAAGATTGTCAAGATCTATGAGACAGGCACAACAACAAAGCCAATACATTGTCAGGATCCCTGGTCAGAATTTGAGTAGGAGTCAAAAACACATAATAATAATTTAAAATAGTGCACAAAGTACCACACAATAACTGGCACTAGGTATAAAACACAGATAAAGTATATAGAGCAATGTGAATGCTGAATGTCAGTCAGTCTGTCTGGGTGGATGAGCACAATGGGCACTCACCTCTCACCATCTCCGCCACTGAGAAGACTGGAGTAGGAGTGCAGCACAGTATCTATATGTCCTTCTACAATATTATCAATCTTTCTGACTATATTCATCTATTCCTCATTTTTTTAGTTCCCTATGGCGGACATTGCTTCAATTATGAGTAAACTAAGAAGTATTGGCGAATCCAACTCCAGAGAGATAAAACAACATTTTGTGGCTAATGACCCAAGAAACAGGAATGAGATGACGTATGAAACCTTCAGGTATGGAATGTGAATGTAAAAATATGGCTGTGTGTTCCTAGGGTGTGCTATATTTATCATGTTTTAAGGGAGTCTAGCAGAGAAATGCTTTTACTGTGTTTGATGACTTCATGGTGACCAGAGAGGTGTCAGAGGTTACACTTGCCTCTCTGGTTTCCCCAATCTCTCTATTTAGAATACAGTGCTGAGTGGTCTGATCTATCAGCATGATTTAGGAAGTCATGGGATGAATTAATCGACCTCCATACACCACCAGCGTGTTCTTGAGTGTATTCACAGCTGCACTAAGTACATAACTATAACTCTTGTATTTTGTGGGACACGTAGCACTTGGCATTCCATCTATGTATT